>BQNB010012141.1:0-79832 GCA_026074375.1 Tanacetum coccineum
AACCTCTAAGAGAACTACACTAGTACTTCCTTGTGAATTTCGTGTATTGTGTGGATGTTTTTAAACCCTTTGTTCATATTGTGTCATGATGACCCCGTTAGTTACACTTTAATACTCTATCAACTTATGTAAGCTACTCTTCGAATTCGTTACCATCTTATAAACCATTTCACCACCTTTTTATAACCAACTATCCTTATATCATCTTATAAACTAATTCATTTTCGTCTTATAAACTGTTTTACTATCGTCTATTAAACTATTTTGCTACTATGTTATAAACAAAATTTGTTTTCACCTAATAACCTATTTACTTTCATTTATAAACTCTTTTGCCATTGTTTTATAAACTATTTCGCTGTCTTTTATAAACTATGTCGTTGTCATTTTATAAACTGTCACGTGATTTCCTTGTAAACCATTTTTGCTAACACCTCATAAAATGAGATGCCATAAAATAACTTGCGTCATTTTACACTACCTTGTTTCCATTTACGACTGTTTATGCTACGTATTTAAAACCATATTGGATTAATGTTGGAGAATATAAAGTGTCATTAACAGCCAATTAGGTTAATGATGATTTACATAAGACTAATATAATTCAAAAGTAGCTTGGATACGATTAGGAAGTGTGGAGTAACACTCGTTTGAGTAAATATGTTATCAACCAAGACAATATGCAAGAGATCAATGGACAGTACGTATACTGGTACAGTAATAAGTTGATATAACAGTACACTAAGTTTGTTAAATGTAGCATACAAAGTAGTTAAGTACTGTATAGCACTAATACATTATGTTACTCGTGTTTTTCAACTAAGCAGAACAAAATTAGTTTAGTACCGCTAGCACTAATACTGTAGTACTGGATTTTATATTAGCAGAACTAAGTAGTTAGTACCTGTTAGCACTTAAATAGTTAATACTGGCTAGGGGTGTGTAGTGGGGGTTGGGGGGGGGTGGGGTGGGGGGGTGGGCTAATTATGAAATCTCATTAGTCTCTAGTAAATCATCATTACCTAAATGGCTGTTAATGACACTAAAATCACCAACATTAACAATATGGTTTACAACGTAGCAAAACAGTTCGTAAAATGGAAACAAGGTAGTGTATAAAATGACGCAAGATATTTTATAGGACATCAGAAAACATTTTATGAGGTGTTAGCAAAAATGGTTTACAAGGAAATCACGTGACAGTTTATAAAATGACAACGACATAGTTTATAAAAGACAGCGAAATAGTTTATAAAACAATGGCAAAAGAGTTTATAAATGAAAGTAAATAGGTTATTAGGTGAACTAACGGGGTCATCATGAGACAATATGAACAAAGGGTTTAAAAACATCCACACAATACACGAAATTCACAAGGAAGTACTAGTGTAGTTCTCTTAGAGGTTATGGTCCAAGTCTACTTAGGTTTCACTAGACAAGGTAGGAAAATCTCTCCTTAAGTATCAACATTATCTTTGACGACGTTGGAGTTCTCGCGAGCTTTTACTTTCCAAATTTGGTTCGCACGATTCAGCTTTGAACAATCACTCTTGTAATGTTCTGGCTTTCCACATTCGTAGTGGGTACCTTAGGTTTCTAACTTGCCACTGGGTCTCTAAGTTGTTATCGAAACGGGTGTCCTACAGTCTCTAGTCATATGGACAACTCTCTTGTAGTTGTTGTGCTTCACAGTGTATGGCCTAGTGTGGTGCAACTTACACTTGTTGCAGGAAAGTAACTTTCCCACATATCCATTTTTGTTATTTGATCTAGCAGCGTAAGCTCTCACGACCTTTTGTCGTTTATCTTGTTGTTGACATTCCTTGCCACCTTGACTTCCTAACGTACGACCTGATCCATTTAGTCGTGAGCCATGCGGATTTTTGCCTCATAGACAACAATAGCTTCAATATCTTTAGCAATTCATTGGGTAACAATACGCTCGATCCTCGCGGAACTAATTCCTTATCTTGTTGTTGGTATTTTCTTCAAAATCGAACGGAGTAACGAAAATAAAATAAGTCGAATTTCAAATGTCGTACTTCCCATGATAAAATGTTATGAAATGACGGGCTAAAGTCATGTGAGAATTAATTGGACCACTTCTAGAAATTACGAAAAGTAAGAAAAATTTAGACGTAACGAGATGACGTAGGTGTTTCAACAGTATGGTACGGGTGTTCAACTCGTTTTCAGAATCTGATAGTAAAAATATCAGTGGGGTCGACAGATTGTAACGGGTTTCAAAGTTATGCAAAACGGTATTATGTAAAGTCATGAAAAGTTTTAAAGATCATCGTATTATTCACGATGTTTTAGAAGTAAACGAGACCATCGTGTCATTCACAATGTCTTAGAAAAGTTTAGAGACCATTGTGTCACTCACAATGTCTTAGGAAAAATTTAGTATTTTATATAGACAACTTCTATAAAAATAAAAAAATGAGGAAATATACGTAAGGAAAACGTAAACGCAGAGAAAAGATAAACATGAGATAAACGTAAGCTCATAGCAAAATAGAGCTTCAAGGGCAAAAATAAACGCAAAGCAACATATACGCAAGGAAGATAAACGCAGGGCAGAGGTAAACCCATATCATAGTAGGCTTCAAGGGCAAAATGTACTCAAGTATACGCATGCAAAAGCACGTATAAGGCATATGTAAAAGCACGTAAGGATCACATACTGGTTATAGACCAGGCCTAATTTTTCTACCTGGTTCTTTATAACCTTGGCTCGGATACCAATCTATCACACCCCCAAACGGGGCCTGGACGGAATACATGTCTGGGGGCGTGACGTCATAATATTCATCACACGAGATCAAGGGAACGATCACTATATGGACGTTTGTAAAAGTAAACACCGTTGCGATTGATAAAAATACTTTAAGTCATTACATAATTCAAATGAGTTTAATAATAATAATGCGAAAGCTTAAGAAATTGTTTTTAAAAGACAACGGTATATAATGATAATAAATGTTCTTGAAAATCCGAGTATGCATGAGACACCACATTTCACTTCAAGAATAAATCCAAGCTAAGCACCTGAGAAAAAAACATGCTAAAATGTCAACATAAAGTTGGTGAATTCATAGGTTTGAATTTGTAATAAGAATGGACCACAAATTTTGCAAAACGTATGTGACTATTATAACAGATACAATATCACATAAAAGGGTATTTACGTTGCGGTAAGCTCATGACACCGAGGCTCAATGGAATGGAAGCATGCATAATGCCAAATAAAACATGCCCTGACAGCTGTCCTAGCGGAACAACACATTACCTTCCGACATGGTATACATCTGTTGACCAGTAAGAGCTACTCACCCGAACGGTGATGATTAGTCCTAATAGATCTATTTACAACACTCGCGCTCACTTAACCAATACAATTGGTCATAGGTAACTAACGGTTCATGATAACTTGGGCATACAAGTTTTAACACTACTTAGGCAACATGTAAACAGGATTGGGAAATCGTAAAGCATATGTGTCCAATGTTTAAAAACAACAATGTTTCTCACCCTAAATAGTAAGGTAAAATAGTAAAAACAAGGGGCTATGAACTCATCTTAAGCAAATGGTGAGAAAGTAATTCAACGAAGACTATAACGGAATCGAACGACTCTAACCGCGACCTAATTGAAAGACGCGTTTCAGAAACGAGAAATAAATACGAAATGTCGGATAAGACGCTTATAAGATAAATAGACATCCATAAGTGTTTGTGCTTTGGTTTATTTAGTAAAAACGTGTTATTACGAAAGTATAAGGTTTATATTTAGGTTACGCCATATTTGACGAAAAGTTTCCATTTTTGGAAGATTTTTAATTTTTTTTTTTTTTTTTTTATTTTTTTTTTTTTTTTTTTTTTTTTTTTTTTTTTTAATTTTTTAATTTTATAAAGTCTATTTTAGAAAGTCTAAGTACGGACGTTAATACCGTCCCTCATATTAGTCAAGTCTATAATTCCATAAATGCACTAGTGAAACCTAAGCGTCTAACTTTTACATCTACCTCACTAATATATACTAACTTACTATTTTTAGTAACATTCGGTGTATTCAAATTATCGATTCTAGAAAACTCCTAACCCTTCCTAATATTATACTAATGTTACATTATTATTTTCTAAGGCTTTCAAAACTTAACGACCCCATTTATAAGTGAAATCGACTTATTTTACATTTTTAGATATCTCATAAATAATTTCAAGTTTATGATGGAAAAGTCCATCGTCTAGCCTTTTTTAGTTAAAAGTTCTCAAATGCTGGAAGTAAAACATCATTCCGGATAACTTTCGTGTTATATACAAAAGACGATTCGGACTCGAAGGGGTCTGAATCGTCCATTTAAGTTTCTGATTTGATCGCGTCGAAAATGGTTTTGCCGGAAAATGTTTCAAGTTTCATTCGAGCATATCTTGGTCGTTTGAAGTCCGATTTTGATGTTCGATATATGAAAACTTATCTATTCAAAATGAGCTATCCAAAATCTATATTCTTGGCTAATGAAAACATTCTCAAGTAGCCGAAAATCCAAAAACAAATTCGGGACATCAACATGGTTTTTCGTAAACGCTTCCAAAAATCCACCCCAACTTCACAATAGTGCCTAATCTAACCTATTCCCGTTCATGACTAATCCAACAATCAAAACCACACTTATATCTAACCTAATCTCATCATCGTCACCATATCAACACACAAATCCGCTCATCCTTTCATTAGTAACAATATGTAAATCAAAGAACACATAAAAACTTTATTATTTCATAACCCATCTTGTTTTCTTTTGAAAAATAACATAAACACTTGGACGTATATATAAATCTTGATTAAGAATATAAGAACATAAAAGAAAAGTATATAAGTTCAAGAAATAAGCTTAAAAGAATGATGAATAAGCTTATGGAATAAGGAATAAGATGGAAGACTTGGATCTTGAAAAACTCTAAATAAAATCAAAACCCTAACTTATGAATCTTGAAATAAACCCTTGAATCAAAGAACCACCACTTAGAATGACCTTAAATGACCTTGAACAACAACCTAGAACACTTGGATCTTAAAGGAAAATTAAATCTACGGAACCCTCTTATGTTGTTGTTGATGCCGTGGGTAGGAGACAAAGAGGAGATGAGAAAAGAAAGTTTTTGAGGCTATGCAAATGAATGAAACCCTAAGTTGGTGAAATGAGTTGTATTTATAGGCCATGTTTAGGGTTTTAGGACTTATTGGTTTGACTTAGTCAAGTGACTAGAAACCCTAGTGAGGGTGTGTTTGTTTGTTCGGCTAGAAAAGAAAGAAAAGAAAAGGATGCGCCATTTTGCTAGCCAAGGTTCAAGTCTTTGTTTAAAGATACTAGTTGGTTAAGAGTTTAAATGGTCAAGGTGTTCAAATGAGTAAGTATGCACATGCTATTGTCTAGCAAGATAAATGTGCATAAAAGTGACCTTCCAAGACATCATTTTCTCTTCTTAACATAGCACATGCATGGGAATTTCAAAAAAAAAGATGCATTTTCTTTTATTTTAAGGTTGTATCGAATTTTTGAAAGTGTGGGGGGAGGGAAATTCAAAATTTTGGCAAGGATAATAATAATGGTTGATATTTTGAGTTTACATGCAAAGGTGGCGAGTTTTCGGGGTTCCGTTTGACATAAAACGCGAAACGCACACGAAAAACGTAAAAATTGCAAACGCAAATGTAGGTAAACTACGTAACATTATAAAATGACTAAATCAAGTATAATACGAGTAGACTAAACTTAGTTTGACGCCGAAACGTTTCCGCTAATGATTTTTAGTTTTACGCGGGGCAACTTCCCGTAATATTGCTAATTTAACACGCAACTTATAAATAATAAAATTGAGCACGAAAAATTTAAAATAACGACCTGAATTTACGGATGTGACTTTAGTGGTTAGGGGTTAGGATATTAGGTACAAATTATAAAGTATGTGAATATCACTTATGGAATTATACCTAGTATTAGAGGGATAAGGATTTTTGGTATAGGTTTATGGTTAGAGGGTAACAGGTTTTTGATATAAAAGTTTAAAGATTATGTGTGATATAAATTCGTGATATTATACCTAGTTGTTAAGGGTTTAGGGTTTTTGGTATAGGGTTTCGTGGTTAGGAATTTTTGGTATAGATTTTAAAGTTTATATATATATATATATATATATATATCACTTGTGATATTATACTTAGTGGTTAGGGGTTTAGGGTTTTTGGTATAGGGTTTAGTGGTTAGGGGTTTAGGGGTTTTTGGCATAGGGTTTAGTGGTTAGGGAGGGGGTTTATGGTTTAACGGTTAGAGGTAATCCTAGAGTCTTGTATGATGACGTGGTACCCCCATGACCCACGACCCGAATTTATTCCGCATTTTGGGGGTCTCACAAAAACGCGCGAAAGCTGTCAAAAATGTGCGAAAGCTGGCGAAACGCGCTAAAGCTGTCGAAAATGCGCGAAAGCTAACGAAAACACGCAAAAGCTGACGGAAACGCGCGAAAGCCGACGAAAACGCGCGAATGCGTGCGAAAACGTATGAAAACGTAAGAAAACGCGCGTAAACATAAAAAAATGTCCAAAAACGGACGAAAACGTGTGAAAATGTGTGAGAACGAAAGAAAATGTGCGAAAGCGGACGAAGAGAGAAGAAAAATTGTGAAGACAGACGAAAACGTGCGAAAACGTTAGAAATCGTGTGAGAACATAAGAAAACGTGCGAGAACGTTTAAAAAGGGACAAAAACGCGGGTAAACGTGCAAAAAGAGAAGAAAATGCGCGAAAGCGGACGAAAACGTATGAAAACGTACAAAAACGTATAAAAACGTAAAAAATCGTAAAAAAACCATCAAAAATGTCAAAAAAAGTTAATTAATTGCAATTTGGACAAGATTTGCCAACTCTACAAATAATGAGGGAGTGATTAGAGTGAGTTTTAGTAAATTTATATTTTTGTTCCTCCATGTTTTTTTAATGTTAAATCTTGTCTTTTTAATCTAATGAAATAAATTGTCTAGATTAGTCTCTTAATATGTGGGCTAAAACATGTCTTCAAAATAACTCACCTCGTATAACTAAAAATAAAGCTGTTTTATGTTTTGTATTTGTTTTTGGGGGAAATCGAGCCGTTAGTTGCACTTTTATCAACACAAACACACAACGTTAAACTCTACTACTGTCTTACTCTTTTGTCTCTTATTATTTGTTCACTCTCATTAGTGCTATTTTAGGGTTTTGGTTTTTGTTTCATTTGAGATCCATCAAAACAGCAGAAACCCCAAAACAATCCCAACATAATTTGTTTTATATCCCATGGATGATGATACATTTGGATTTGATGAAAATAAACAAAACAATAGAGGGGAAATTGACACATCTGCTCCGTTCGAGTCCGTCAAGGAGGCTGTCACCCGATTCGGTGGACTCGGCTTTTGGAAACCCCATCATAATCTCCCTCAGGTCCCTTTTATTTTTTCTTATCTAATTTGGTTTCCTATTTCTTGCTTTAATGAATAATGTGATTGTTTATGTTAACAAAACTATGAACTTATTAAAATTACTAGGCATTTAGGATAATTTATGCAAATATTTATTAAGAGCATTAGTTGGTTTGCTAATTTATGAATTAATGAAAATATGAGCAAGGGCATCAGTTTAGCTAATGTATGCTAACTTGGAAAGTTCAATTATGTTTTTGTATGGTTTATTAAATGTTAAGTTAATTGCTTCATAACGGTTACATTGTTGTTTTCTTATATGATTTGTTGTTTCCACTTGAGAAATTTTGTTGAGTTTTTGTTTTTGCTAATATAAGTAAATGTATTCTCTGTTTTGTTTTGCGGTTTCATTATATCTGGTGGTAGACATTTGTAGTGGAAGGAGATACTTTTATTGTGCCAGTCAACTATTTTAATTTTCAATTCAGGTTCAAGTAACAATTGTTTCGATTCAGAACTTTGTACCAGAATTGTCATGATATGTGTATACTTTCAATTCAATATGCTGCTAATAGAATGAAGTTGGTAATGTACTTTTGTATTGTCCGTATATTTTTTCAAATTTTTAATCCAATAGTATTGACCTTTTTGACTGTTTATCATTTGGTCTATGTAATTGCAGAATGGATTTGAAGAAATATTCGACGCATCAAAAGCAGAACAGGAGACTGTGCAGTTAGCTAACGAGCTCATGGTGAAAGAAAGGGAAACACTTGAAGTCTTGAAAGAACTTGAATCAACAAAATCTACTGTTGAAGAATTGAAAGTCAAACTACAAAAAGAATCATCTAAAGTCAACCTAGCCGTAAACAATCAACTCCAACTACCAAAAGAGGGGAATGGCAAAAACACCCTTCAACCACAACCGGCTACTGACAACTTGATGTGTCCTTCCTCAGCTCCAGGTTTCATCTTGATGGAATTAAAGCAAGCTAAACTGAACCTAACCAGGACAACGAATGATCTTGCTGACATCAGAGCAACTGTAGAAACTTACAACAAAAAGATCGAGAAAGAAAGATTTGAACTTGAGAAGACCCGTCACAGATTATCTTTAAATTCTTCAGAAGTTTCATTTTTCAAAGAAGAGGTTGACTTACCAAGGGAACTTCACCGGTTGACTTCTGAGACAGAGCAGTTCAAGAAAGTTGGAGAAGTAGCAAAATCCGAAGTTTTAAAAGCAATGAGTCAAATCAAACAGACTAAACGCAAGATCAAAACAGCCGAAATGCGTCTAATGGCTGCTAGAAAGTTGAAAGAAGCAGCTAGAGCCAGTGAAGCACTTGCAAGGTTGGAGATTAAGTCTTTAACAAAAAGTCAAACTTTATCAGAAGGTGAAGGGGTAACTCTTTCTTTCGAGGAATACTCGTGCCTAAAATTGAAAGCTCAAGAGGCGGATGAAGCATCGCTTAGAAAGATTAGTGAAACTTTGTTGAAAGTCAATGATGCAGAGTTATCTAAATCGGAGATGTTAAGTAAAGTAGAGGAAGCAACAGAGGAAGTGAAAAACAGTCGACAAATTCTTGAAGAAGCTTTGAGTAAAGTAGATGCTGCTAACTGTGACAAGTTAAAGGCAGAAGAATCTCTTCGAAAATGGCGATCAGATCATGGGCATAGAAGAAAGTCAACAGTTCAAAACTCAACCAAGTTCAAGAACTCGTCATGCCGGAGCAACACTCGTTTGCTGGATGTAAATGGGGCGCATTTGGGAAGTGATGTGGCTGGTCCAGTTTTGAGGCCAACGATGTCAATTGGGCAGATTTTAAGCAGGAAGTTGCTTTTGACAGAAGATTATCCTGAGAAAAATTTAACGAAAAGGAAGGTTTCGTTGGCCCAGATGTTAGGTAAGCCTACCAATGATGGTGGTAGCAGCGCTACACGTGAAGGTGATGATGGTGAAGGCTGCGGTGTCAAACGGCGTTCAGCAAAGAGAAAGAAGTTTAATTTCGGTCGGATATCATTCCTTGTGGCGAAGCCGAGCAAGAAGAAGAAGAAACACAGTGTAAGCTCACGACTTTCATTTTCCACGGATTAGAGATTGTGTTTTAGATGTGTTACTATGATGTTTAGGATTTCTTTGAATTGTGTAATCTTTGTTATCCACTATTTCATTACTGGACATAACTGTGAAATACAACGCCTAGTGAGCCCTGAATATTAAGTATCAGTTTCTGTTCTGAAAAATTAAGTGGGACAAAAGCAGAAGGTAAAACGCTGTCATTAATGACGAAAACCACGTCAGAAGTTCTGAAATCGATACGAGGTAGACCTGTTGTCTTCAAATTAAACACAGGCGTTGATTATCGGTTATATGGGTTCTGACTTTTTAACAGTCATGAAGTGTTTTGTTATGTGTTTGACATATGGTAAAGTAGCTAGTTGGTTATTTGTAACACCTCCAGTTACGCATATGTAGCATATGGTTTGGAGATTAACTTGTACCGCTGCCTGCCGACATATAAACGTATTTGACACCCTAAAACTAACAACCGACGTTGGATGTTTCCGCCTAAATAGTGTGTTTATTAGGTCTATGAGAAACTCAAGTGGAATTGCAGATTATTATCTAATTAGATACATAAGTGCAACCCACTTCATCTCTAAGAGCATGACCTGTACCTAACGCCATTCTTTTTATGTACAAAGTCTGAAACAACAACATGGTCATTGACTAATTTTTTTTTAGAACGGCCAGTTAGTGATTCGAGCTCACAGTGACATTCAATTGGGTAGTATGCAAGACTCAAATCTTCTCCTTAGGGGATAAACCCTACTCCTAGTCAGTGGCGGAGCCAAGAAATGATTACAGGGGGCATCGAGCAATAAGAGGAGTTGGCTAACATGTCAAAAAAATTGACTTGAAAAAGTCGGGTCGGGTATACCAAAAAGACAACAAAAATGCTTTGCTAAAAGCCTTAGGTGGTATATGTAAAAAAACTAATCAGTGATTTCAAATGTGGTAAAAATTTTCATTAAAATGCTTGAGGTTTTATTAACAATTTAAGTTGAAAGACTGTTTAATAGATGAAAACTGTTAATTACAAAATACATATAAGAAAAACTATGATGCTAATAAATTACAATAAGATACCTATGTTTGTTAACAAAAGTATGCTCGAAGGGTAATATATTCACAACGGGTAAGGTTTAAAGAATTCTAAACTAAAAATGCTCTCAGTCATGTTACCAATGTGCAAAAAAGAGTACAATTATATAAAAAAAAGTTACTGTTCCCATACAATATTAAATATGTATGAATAATCTTTTCATTTAATATAGGGTAAATTATATTGTTGGTCCCCAAACTCCACCCCGTTTGCGGATTCAGTCTTCTGTTTTGAAAATCGGTGGAAATGGTCTTAAAAGTGGTCATTTTGGTGCATGTTTGGTCCCAAGAGATGAACGGTCGTTAAGTCTCTTCGTTACTAATGAGTATTATGATAATTTCACATAAAAACTGTGTTGCACCATTGGTCCCTTGTACAAGGCATATTTCTTTTTACACCTGTACACTATTGAGTTAACTTTTCAAAAAGTAAAGTATTTATAAGAAAGAGACTTTGTATTTTGATAATGTTTTCGGTAGCAACTTATGTGCAACCATCTTCACCGACGAGTATTTAGACAACCACCATCTTCTCCGAAAAATATTCTGGCAACCAACATCTTGTCCGACACACATACTTATATTAAAAACAAAAACAACAATCAAATTTCGCATCCGTTTAACTCCTACGACAAAGCTAGTTATTGTTGACAAATTTATGCAATATCATAATAAAAGCTCGTTCTCATTTTTTTCTTTTTCTTCTTTACTCTCCGCGCCAGGGGCGGACCTACAGTCATTGTAGGTGGTGCCCGAGAACCACCTTAGACATCAAACTCATTTAGAATTGATGTATAAAATAATTTGAGATCTACCTTAAAGATATATAAAGAACCACCTTAGCCTTATTTGGAAGAAAGGAAAAGGAAGAAAGAAAAGAACAAAACTGGGCCGGAATTAAGCCAGACATTTTTGCAATAGCTTAGGAAGGAAGAAGATGGAGAAACAGTAAAAATAAAAAAAATAAGATTTTTTAAATAGTGGTCAAAAATTGTGGGTCATAAAGTCTAGACTAGCTAGCCTTTTGTTTTTAAAACGTGAGGTCAAGATGTATTCTTATAAGTAGGATTATTATGTCTTTTTCTAGTTAAAAAAAAATCAGTATTAAAGAGATATATTCACTTGTCTATTTTTATTCACTTGTATAATATTCAAGTATTTTTTTTTTTTTTTTTGAACGGCAACTTTTATTCAACTAGCAAGGTGCTAGAAAAGAAACATTACAAGGAGATCAGAGTAGGGTTTTTTCAACCAAGTCTCCCAAGAAAAAGAGGCAATACATCTATTAACGCACCAAAAATAGGAACGAGAAACAATGTCGTCAAAAAGAGTGGCCTGTCTCGGAGGAGAATCATCGAAGAGCAGCTTATTCCTATACGCCCAGATATGCCACCAAGCAACCATGCAAACTCCTTCCATCAACAGCTTAACCTTGGAGGAGAGCCTAATAGCCGAGAACCACTCAAGCCAATCATCAAAAGATGAAACATCCAGCCAATCAACCTCCCACCATCGGCAGATCTTACGAAAGATGTGAACCCCTAAGTTGCACCTGAATAGAATATGGGAGATAGTTTCGGTATCTGAACCACAAATGGGACAAAGAACAGAATCCATAACAATTCCTCGGCACGCCAGATTACTTCGAGTTGGAAGGCGGTCAAGACGAGCCCGCCAAGCAAAAATGTTAATCTTGATCGGAATAAGGCTCACCCATCTAGTAGGAACATCAGAAGAGGGAAGCAAAATATTATCAAGGCAAGAACGAACCTCCTTTACTCGAAATTCTCCGTCTCCTGAAAGGTCACAATACCATCTGTCCTTGGAGGAAGATAGAATAACGTGGTCAAGAATCTCACATAGATCATTCCATTGTTTACGTTCAACACCATCACGAACCGGCCTACGAAAAGAAACATCAACAGAAGGAAGGCCAAACTTACACTCCACCGTGGAGTCTTTAGTGGACTCTAGGGCGAAAATACGGGGAAACATAATGCACAAGGGCTGCTCGGAAGTCCAAGAATCATACCAAAATCGAGTGCAACAGCCATCGCCAATACGAATCTTGCAATGCGACACAAAATTGAATCCTTTAGAATTCAACACATTCACTTCACGAAGAATAGAAGACCAAATGGAAGGAATCTGGACCGAATGCAAGTCAAGATTACTACCATACAGAGATTGAATAACACGAAACCATAAAGATCCATCTTGTGATATGAAGCGCCACACCCATTTCAAAAGTAAAGCCCGGTTTAGAGCAAAGTAGCTAGATATCCCGAGGCCACCACTTTTCTTAGAAGCTAAAGCCTTGTCCCAAGCCACCCAAGAAATCTTTCTATCCGACAAATCTGCCCCTTTAAAAAAATTACTACGAATCCTTTCCATATCCTTCAAAATTCCAACCGGAGCTTTAAAGATGGATAAATTATAAATAGGAGAGGCTCCAAGAACGGACTTCAAAAGAGTTAACCTGCCACCGATAGACAAGGTTTTAGCTTTCAAAGTAACATGCCTTGTATTTACAACAGTTTTGTAAATTAGAAACAACATTTTAAATGATAAATGACAATAACAAGGCCGAATAGAAACTTATAACATAGTACAATATAATTAAAAGACAAATAAAACTAAACGGGGCCACATGCAACATCTCTTTTGGGTCATCTTCCCCATCAAAACCAACTGCTCCGTAATTATTTTCTTCCATTGAAGAACAGCCACAATCTTTTTTTTCTTTATGTTGAAGAACCCCTAAGTGGCAATTTAAGTATGCATTTTAAGATTAAAACCATACAATATTATTGTTATGACCCGCGTCGCTACCAAACTTATCAAAACTAATTAAATAATTTTTCTAAATAACATTTTGTAATATATGCTTTTGTAAACAGGTAATCTAAGTTTGGGTTAGATTTACGATGAAGGTATCAAAGGCCCAAGTCTTTTGACCGATAGTTTGGGTCATCTTCCCAAACACAAATACTAACTTCATTAAACCACAATCGAAATTTTGTTTCTTCCGTGGATTAAAACACGGGTTAATCATGTGATACCCTGGGCCATCACTCGCTTTGCCCGGTACCAGTGCCAGCGCTGGTGTTACGTTGATATCGATGCCAAGGTGGCTGACGTTATCACACCCCGCGAAAAACCACCATTGAAGGAGAAAACGAACCAATCAATTTTTCTAAAGCATATGTATATGTCATGTTCTTATGAGAAAATTATGCATTAATAAATAGTGACGACATGGTAACTATAGAGAATTAGATGGATCAGACAATGCATATTAAGAGAGACAATGACAACCATATGCTAAAATACATCCAATGGTGGTGGTACTAGATTTGGTGGTGGGGTTAGTTGTAGCGGCACCGGTTATAGTGGTGGTGGTTGTAGTGGAAATTCATGGTAGCTTTAATGGTGGTTGATGGTGGTTGTTGTGTGAGAAAGGAGAAGAGGAAGAAAATGAGAGTTGTGTAATGTTTTACATGTACACTTTATTTTTTTTATGTTTATCAGATCATATATAGATTGAAAATAGATGGTTGAAGTTAAATGTAAGTTAGGACCAATAATGAAATGACAAAAATTTGAATTTACTAAACTGCCCATCGTTGAAAAGTCAAACTAACACCCGTTACGTATAACGGGGCTCGAGGGACCAAACGGGTAACAACAGTGAAAAAAAAGATTAACGACATCGACCCCCGTTATCTAGGGACTGAATCCGCAATCGGGCCTAACCATAGGGACGAACAGTGTAATTTACCCTTTAATATATTACGGTACCCACTCGATTTGTCATCACACGCTCCACTATTTCATTATCACACTTCCCCATATTTATCATTTCTCCATTTTTTCCGACGAAACAAAATGTCAAATCCAACGGGTAACTCTCTTTTGACATTATAGAACACTTTAAATGTTGGTAATCACTGAAAACAACGAGGGCATTCAGGAGTTTTGGATGAGGGCACTATATTTTTTTTGATCAATTTGACTTTTATTCTCATATGCTTCGCGTATTCGCAAGAACTTGGTAGGGGGCATGTCCCCCCACTACTGGTAAGGTGGCTCCGCCCCTGCTTCTAGTTAGCTCCTGAAGGAAACCCCTCATAGAAAGGCTCGAACCCGAGACCTCCCGCATGTGGTAACAACCTTCCCAAAGATACCCTTAGTGGCCATCTGAGCTACCCCAAATGGCTGGTCATTGACTATATTGATGGTGATATGCTATTATCATCCGGCCATCCGCCACTAATGACTTAGAAGGAACTACATAATTTGATTATACGTACAACTTTGATATATGTAGCTCTTACTATTTCACTCTTTTAAAAAGGTTGATTATTTTAGTGGTGATGAGTGATGATGTAAAGTCGTTTCTTTTTTGTCTTTATGTGGAAAAGCATAAAAAATGGTAAATTACACCGTTGGTCCCTCTACTCCATCTCGTTTACCCGTTTGGTCCTCAGATAACAAGGACTCTCATACGGGGTTCCTTTTTGACATTGTTGTTACCCGTTTGGTCCCTGAAGCCCCGTTATGCCTAACGACGGTTATCTCCATCGTTATCCTAGCTACATCGCCCTTCCAATGAAGGGTACAATCGTCTTTTCACGCAAAATTTTCATTGCACCATTGGTCCCTGACGACTTTGTTAATACAATGCTTTTTACTGTTTATTATTTTTTCTTTTTCCGATTGCACGGTTGGTCCCTGTGCGGTGTATTTTCTCCCTTCCCGCCCATCTCATTTCTGACCGCCATTTTTTTTTCAAGAACCAAACATACCTAAAATCTATATCATCTACATCCCTAAAATCCTAAAAACAATAACAAAACAACAACAACATGCATACATCAAAAGACTTAATTGAACTTAAGTTTTGGCCAGTTAGATTTACAAGTAACAGCTTCAAAAGATTAGATATACAACCATAAGATATAAAAATCATTACATTCAATCATTAACAAAACAAAAGTGACTAACTACCTGTTACCTATGAAAACCTAATCATTTAAATCCATTTTAGCAACATGACCTTCCTTCTCATGGATACCAGCCTGAGTTTCAGCCAACACTTCTATCAAAGCGGCAAGCTTATCGGTTTCTCTAGCCTGAGTTTGTTTCAAACAATCCAAAGAATCAACAGCCACCCCACGAGCTCCCAAAGCCTCCATCTCAACAATCAACACACGGCGCCTAGCGCTACACCTCCTCAAGTCATCACATCGATCACGACGAAAATTTAGAAACCTTTCTTCTTCGGCAATCTCTTGCACAAACCAGAACAGCGTACACTCATGTAACTCTGTAGAACCGGTAATTACCATAAGTTCATCAAAAACCTCAAAAGTGGCCATTCCTCAAAATTTAAAGTAACAATTGAGATGTATCTCTGAGAAGAAAAGAAATGAGTGGGATAAGATATAAATAATTAAATCAAAATATCGATTTTCGTGCATAGAATCTGAGATGTCGTCATTGCAAGTAGAAAATGAAGCGCCGCTGTAACTGCATGCGATCATTTAAGTTTGGGTACAAAAGACTAAATTGCATGATTCGTCCTTTTTATTTACAAAATATTGCATGTATCATCCCTATGTATTGAAGTATTTTCCCATTTAAACGAGTGTTGACTCCGTGTTTCCTCGGGACACAGATTTTAAAAAACTTTCCACACACACTCTATTTAATTCTCACTACCAAACCTGACTCTTCACTGCGACAACCCAACAAACCCTAGATCAAACTTCATATCACTGGCAGATTCCTGGAAATTTATAGACTTGAATAAGTTTGTAGTAAAGGATGATGTTAATACAAATAATGCTTAAAAACGTTATTTAAATTTTTTGACTTCTTTACGTTTTGAAGATGACAAAATGTGAAAACATTCACGATAAAAATAAACGTTTACATGTTATTAATCGTAAACTTTCATTTCGACATAAATCACTTAAGGTATGGATAAACAAATCATTAAGCTTAATTAGTGATCAAGAAAATAATTTTTCTTATTAATCCATCACATTTCTACAAAACTATATTTTTACATAATTACATAAAATAAGTTTTGTTATATAAAAATAATGTTTTATTTTTAAAACATAAATTTGAAATTAAATGTTTTTCTCCAAAACCGAATATAACTCACAAGGATAAACCTTCTCCACAAAAGGACAAAAATCAGAGCGTCAGTCTAAGGGCGGCCCCCTAAGTGGCTAGGCGGCCCCCAGATATATCTGGGACCGCCGGGACCGGCACCAGCTGACCGTTAGGGATTCCTGGCTATAAATACTGCACTATTCTTAGCAGAAAAATAGACCACTTTGCATAATTTTTTCAGTCTTCTTTCTCTTCGTAAACCTTCTTGATGACATCAAATAACGTTTATTTTATAGCATCATTTATCCCATGTATTTAACCCATTTTGTATAATTATTGCAAAGAATTGTTACTTAATTGTTTATATTTGAGAATTGCAGTAATTACGGAGTACTTGGTGAATATTAGCAAAAGGCGCGCATTCTGGAGCTTAAACGAAGATATTTTGAAGATTTCTATTCTGACAACCAATACGCCGTATCCATCAAGGAAGATATGGCGTATCCGTGCCTGCACTCACCAAAGACCATAAAGAAACAAGCTCAATACGTCATATCCAGAGAAGACCAATACGCCGTATTGAAGATATAGTATGTGAAGATTCTGGAAGATATCAAACGTGGTCCCTACTCCAAGAAACTCCAATACGCCGTATCCAATCCCTTGGATACGCCGTATCGAACCGACTTCCAGACAGTATAAATAGAAAACTCAAAAACGAGTTTTAAGTGTGCTAAATCATATTCTCGATACCTAAACCACAAAAGTCGATTTTCAGAGGAGAAAAAGAGCAGAAGAGGTCTTGCAACGCATTCCAATCCATAGAAGACAACGTGTAATTTCTTATACTTTTGTAATCGTTCAGTTTTTGGTATCATTCGTTAACTCGGTTAGTTTACCTTGGCTAAAACAATTACTCTTGTATTAATTATGATGTTTGAAGGCTAATACCTTCGGGTATTAGCCATTATTATGAAGATCTGAATGTTTGGTTTTGTTTATATCTCGATTGCTTAATTTATCGTTGTATGCTTGTTTATGTTTATCAATTCATACTTGTTTACGTGCTTTTGTATGCGACCTATCATTCAACTGGATCTAGTGATACGGACCAAGTAATCTAGATGCCGGGATAGCTCTCCATATAGTTAGTGATTCTTAACTAGTTAACAGAAACTGCCTTTGGTTTATTGAACATGTTGACTAGTAGGTGAATCTAGATAATTCAACAAATAATGTTCTGATTCCATTGGATAGTTAGACAAGTGAACTACTAGAGTATAAATTGCCATTAAGCAGTAAGTGGGTAAAGTCTCTATGAGCAAGGGTTTAACAAGATCACCATTGCTTTAGTCCCTAAGATAGATTATAATCAGGTAATAAGGATGCTTTTCACCATTGCTTTAGTCCCTAAGATAGATTATAATCAGGTAATAAGGATGCTTTATGAGGATGCTTTAATTATGATAGAATTAATGTGTCTAGGTCTTAGGATGAAGTCCCGCCTAAGTCTAAGAATGATATGCCTCTTCGAGATAAGTAATCATTGCACTGAATAAACAAACCAACGTTCTAATCGGATTAATGATGGCTAATACAGTTTTCTATCATAAGGCTCGACCGCTCTTTTATCTTCTGTTAATTTGCTTGTGTGGGTTAAAGTGTCTTGAATTGATTGTAGTCACCAACCAAACCCGTGCTAGTCTCTCAGGCTGAAACCCCCCTTTTACCTGTTAGAATTAGGATTAGAACTAACATAGGATTAGCATAGGTTTGACTTAGATTAGAATTAACATAGATTAGATAACCAAGATATAAATAAATTAAGAGATTTAACCTCGCTTCAAGTGTTCGACACCCTACTTACCATGAATCTACCACCGACCGGGTACACTGTCTGTTAAAGTGTTGTTTTTGGTTAAGTCGGCAAAATATAAATTTAAAACTTGAATCATAAAAATATACAACACACAATGACATATCAAGTTTTTGGCACCGTTGCCGGGGAGTGTAAATTAATCTTGATTTTTATTTTTTATTTTGGTTTTTAACATTAGATCTAACCCTTAGGAGTAGTGTTAATTAGATTAGTGTATATTCTGTATATTTTGTATATTTGTTAGTTTAATTGTTTGCTTGTATATTTGTGTGTTTAATTTAATTGTTTTCCTAAATACACTGTTCTGGTCGATAACTAGATACGGCGTATCCACTTCCATTGGATACGGCGTATCCAACTTTCTGTCCAATACAGCGTATTCATTCAATCGATTAATACGGCGTATTCACTTCTATTGAATACGGCGTATCGATCATCTAGAACAAAATCTGAGTTTTCGTATTTGATTTCCGTGCTAAATTTTTTTCTATCTTTCTTCAGAGCAAATCCTACTGATATTTTTACCTATGTTACAGGACATACTTATCAGAGCTAGTCGATTGAAGAAAGTTATGGCAGACAAGGGAAAGAAGTCAAGTATGGAAACATTTGCGCCTAATGACAAAGCAGATTACTATTCCGGGATTACAAGTATTACAGTTAACGGGAAAAATGCTTATGAGCTGAAAGGAAAATTCTTGGATGATCTGCACAACAATGCTTTTAGTGGAACAAACGGGAAAGACGCAGTTGAGCATATTGAATACTACCTAAAAATTATTGACCCAATCAAATTACCCAATGTAGATCATGATAAACTAAGAGTTGTTGTTTTCCCAATCTCATTGGCTGGAGGTGCACGAAGATGGTTTGATAGAACCAAAGAATCAATCACTTGTTGGGTCGACTTAACTGCTAAATTTTTTGGAAAATACTACCCGCCTTCTCGCATCGAGGGAAATAACACTCCCGTAATAAAATGGGACCCAGCTAATCCAAGATTCGAAGGATGGCTGGCTACAAAGTTCGTAAACTATAAAACGATGGATATATTCACCAAAGGAGCTTTGTGGGATTACTGGAAAATGGGTGGTGATGAAATTGAGGTATCTGATGATGAATCTTCTGATCTTGAAGAATACTGGAGTGATAAGGAAGAAACCGCCAAAAATTTTAAGATAGAAACTGATGTTTTTGACTACGAGACACCTCTTTGTTTGGCATTCAATGAATTTAATTACCTTCTCAAAGTAGATCCGGACGGTTTAAAAACCTATGATGATTACAATGTATGATTGGATCTACGAATGGGAACGTGAATTACATGGGTATATGGACAAGCATTGCTTGATAATGGAATTTTGTATTGGAACAAAAACAGTTCGAAAATACTTGCTAAGCCATTAACTATAAAACTGGATGTTCAGAATGGCCAACCTGTATTTGGAGAAAGGATGGTTATTGTAATGGAGGAAATTTGCCTAGAGCTTACCATATTGGAAACTCGCTCCATTACCAAGACCTTGAATGGTACAAGGCTCTAGAAGATAGCAAACTAAAAGATGAAGCTTTACGAAATAAAGCTATCATGGAGGGCTTGATCAGTGATGATGAATCAAGCAATGATTGTTGGAAAAGATGGAAGAGCCATGAGATTTACTACCACGATTATGATGAAGGGGAATATGAAAACGAAACTCATAAAGAAGGACATGAGTTATGTGGTATCAAAACTCGCGAGGTGCCGGTTTGCCAAATAAAAAGATACAAGATGATCAAATATTCGTTCAAAGATGAAGAAGAATATGTTGCTGTAAAAGAAGACGAATACGACGATCTTACAATCACAAGTGAAGAGGCGTGCCGAGCTTACCAGGAAATCTTTCGGATGATGGACGAAGGATGGATGGTTACGCGCACCGAGTGAGAAGCTGAAGAAAAGTCTAACTTAAAGACTTCGCTGTAAACAAAAGTGCTTCCCGGGAGACAACCCGGAATGTTATTTAATTTTATCGAGTCTGTCTTCCCAGACATCAATACGGCGTATCCGCTCCATACCATACGGCGTATTGATTGTCTGGACGTTATCAGTCTTTACTTTTTATGCACTTTAAAAACATTATTGTCAGTTCTGGCAATACGGCGTATTCATGCACATGATACGGCGTATTCACCAAAACTGACCCGTATTTAGTTTGTTTAGTTTAGTTTAAATTAACCGTAGGTACCAAGATAGGAATACACATTTTTTTCTATGTTTTATACAGGACCTCGTGAAAGAAATATCGACGAATATTGGTGAAGAATTTACAAATCTGGAGACCTTGAAGTGTTGGAGTCTTGAAACTTCAAGACGGCTGTTCAACATAATCTTGCTAATAAACTCAACATGGAATCTACCGAGCAAATATCAGGGGAGTTTCTCATTCTAATTCTTTTTAATTCCCATATTTAATGTTTTATCTATACAACGAGGACGTTGTATAATTCAAGTGGGGGGATGGAATTAGAATGTATACTTGTCTTATTTTTCACACTAAAATGATTAAATTATGCTCAACTTTAAAAAAAATTCAAGTATACTTTTGTGAAATTACATGTTACATAACCCGCACACAATAACCCTTGTTAGATATTGTAAGGATTTAACCTTATCCGTTTCCAAATGTTTACCCAAATTCCACAAAATATGAGTGTGCCGGTGATGTTGTAGACTTTAGAACTTGGCTTGGTATATCTATTCGAGACTGCAGTAATAAGTACTATGGATTTAGATGGAGTAACTTGTTTAAATTGGTAAATTTTAGGATTACAACCAATACGCCTTTACATGTTGCTTATTAACTAACTACACTGGTTAGTTAACCCCCATATAAACTCTTTGTTTACTCTCATTTTAAGAGTAAGATACCCCTAGAACTGTTAGCCTCACTTTTTAGTGAAGCTGGCGTCTTACACGTGAATTGGACTAGTCTTGGACACTGCGTGTCACGCAGGGGTCATTTTTGTAAACTAAGAATAGTTTGCTTTTTATTTTAGTATAAATACCCCTCATGGCTCTCCATGAAGGGGGGGGGGGGTGGATGTTCATTTTTCTCATTTTTTTTTGTCAATCTAATATTTCTCTTTTTTTGTTCATCACACCCTCTCTCTACTTTCTCTCACTAGAAAACATAATGTCTCATCGATTGTTCTTTGATCAACCAAGACCCTCTGAAAAGGTGTTTTTGATTCCTTGTCAATTGGTATCAAGAGCTAACCGGGGGTGTTTTGTATTGTGTGTTGTGTTCGTGGGGATATTCCAGCTTATTCTTAAGCTTATTTTCGTGGGCTTTTTCTGAAACAATGCACGAATAGTTTTTTTTGTTTTGTTGCAAGAAAACTTGTATAGAACAGTTTTCTTTCTACTTTTTTATACTTTTTCATGAGTTTTTTTTGTCTTGGTCCTTTCCTGTTTTTCCAAAACTCACATAAAGTCGCTTCTGGTTATTTCATTTTCTGGGTAAATGGGTCTTTTTGGTCTCTATGCTTATTTACAAGCTTATTCAAGCTTCTTTTCTGGTTTCTCAGCCTACTTTTTAGCTTATTATTTCTTGGTTTTTAAAGAGGCTTATTTTTGAAGCCAACGAGATGAAGAGACACAGATCTGAAATTATTGGATATGTGTTTTGGTTGTTTTTCTAAATGACAAAAGGATGGTTTTGTTGGTTAGCAGGAACCAAACTACCAAGTCTTGTTAGAACCGAACAACTCAAAAATCTTATCACCGAACAACTCTAAACCTTTGGCAACTGAACAACACTAAACCTTTGGCAACCGAACAACTCGAATCCTTATAGTACCGATCAACTTGATTTCTTTTGTGTACCGAACAACTGATCTCATGTGGAACCGAACAACTAAAAATCTTTTTAGTACCGAACAACTAAAATCAGTTGAGTACCGAACAACTAGATCCTTTGAGTACCGAACAACTCAACCGATCTATTGTCCAAGCTGTGTGGAAACCGAGTCAACTCGGTATTTATCGAGTTGACCCGGGTCAACTCAACCGAGTCAAAGGTCAAAAGAAATGGATAAGAAAAAACAGACATACTCGAAAAACCTAACGAAACCTACAACAACATACAACGATCCAACAAATCCAACTAAACCTATGTTCCCATCGTCACAATCATTAACCCACAACTCCATCTCCTCCCACCACATCTGACTCAAAACAAAAACAAATACAACATTGATCTTAGTTTTCTTTTTCGTGGTATTCATAAATACAAAGACCTTATTAGATCCATACCACGATATGAAAATCATCATCGATTTATAAGGGTAAATACCCTCCTTTAATTTTCGAATCTTAAGTTTGACTTATAACAATCATGTTATAATCAAACTTGCTTTCGTTGGACAACTCAAAACAATTACAACGACCCTACCTGAGACCCTCAAGGGATCTTGAAGCCGAATACGATATAATCAAAGAATTGTTTGATTCTGCTCGGGTTGATGGTTATACAAGAACATCATGAACAATAAAGGATTGAATGGGTTGTGTATGGTTTGAGGAAAGATTGAATGAGATGGGAGGTTGTTTTCTTTTAGATGGAGCTGCGTTTGATAATGAAAAGATATAGAGAGTATTTGATGACTGCGTTTACTTGAGTTTAGGGATTTTGACCTAATTAAAAGGAGTACATGTATTTATATGACAAAACCTAAATTGCGTACTACAATTTGGATTGGGTCGAGTTTATCTCCTCAAAAGGTTTATGGGCCGAGTTTTTGGATTTGGGCCGTGACATCAGGTGTTGGGCCGGTTCTTTTTAGGAAAACAATCATGGGCCGAATGTAAACTTGTGATGGGTTGGATTATTGTTAACTTAGGCCTAATTGCTTATAGGTTTGATAGATGATGTTGGGTTGCGTTATGATATTGTGGCCGAAATGCTTATGGTTTATCCATGTTGGGCTCGTGTTATCGGATTGAGCCGGGTATTAAACCAATTTTATGTCGGGAAAAGTATACATGACCGGGGTTTTACTACTTGGACGGGCCGTGCTTATGTTAATTTTTTTTGAGCCCGGTATCCGTTAACGATCATGACACATCAAAAATCACGAACAACAACACAACAAACACAATACATTACACTAAAACGATCCTTATCAAAATTCACCTTCATTCATAATGGCTAGTATTGAACTTTAATGACTACGAAGTTCTTGTCCGATGTTACTTATTTAGGATTGAAGAGTATTCCAATGAGTTAGTATTACTTAATTCTGTCTTCGGTTCTTCCTTTCTAACGTCCTCAAGCAAAGAGACTTGTTGTCGGGCATATACGTATATGTGATGAAGACTTGAAAATCTAGTTTCTTTTGTGATTCCTTCTCTCTATACCCACAAAGTAACTATCACTGTAGTATTACATTGTAGTTACTTATGGTCTCACGTAGTTTGATGAATTTCAAGTGGTGATGTATTTTTTGTATACTTTTGGGTGAGTATATGGTACTCAGAGATTTGCCTCTGCACTTCTTCATCACACGGATAGTACAAGATTAAGTTACAAGTCAGGATTTTGCTTCATTCTCGAGTTCTTTCATTCAATCCGGTTTGTCTCCATCAGTGGTCATCAGTAGTTAGCTGCCACAGAATAGATAAAAGGGATTTAGTTTGGGTGATCAAGAGAGAATTTATAAAGAGGGTACCAGATATCCTTCTCACTAGACAATTGCCTTATTCAAACACGTTTATGAAGCTCATAAGCATTCCAGTGGGTATAATAGATGTATCACAATTGTAAGGTAAATTCCACATAGTCTTTACATAGAGGGAGAAATGTGTACATACCGGTACTTAGTTGCTTTTTTATGTTACCGTTTGATGTTACAATTACGACTACTGTTAGCGGGATTAAATTGCTTTTCATTCCGGACTTAGTTGACTTTAGTGAAACAAGTTTAAATGGTCACATCCGTGACTTAGTTGAACTTTGATGTTACCACAAAATATTGGACTACACAGCTGATAATTGCGTACACTCGGGACTTAATTGACATTGGTGTACAATTCATGTCATGCTGCACTTTCTCTGGAAGGGAGAAAAGTGCATTTCCAGGTCTTAAATGATTTTGGAGCTCACGGTTTTTGACTTCAGTAAAGGATAAAGTTGTGTACTTTTGGGCTGAATTCAAACAATACTGGGAATGCTTCCTAAGATATGATGGTTGATGATATCAATTCCCTCCCTAGACCGGTGTAATTAATTCCTTATCAGTCTTAGGGTGTCTAGTTTGGGAGAGTTGAAAGATTTCCGCAGTATGTTCGTCTACAACTGAAGAAAATAAAAGCAGAGTATTCAAGTAGATCGTCAAAGATAATCACAAGAATACGAAGACCTATTCAATCTTATCATATTTCTTTATTTTGCTCGTATGTAAACAATTTTAAACCAATCACTTGAGACACCAACTTGGAGGTGAGGATTGTTTAGCCTCACTTTTTAGTAAAGCAGTTCTTTAATACTGAAATAGACTAAGTACCCCCCCCCTTGGACACTTCGTGCAATGCGGGGTCATTTATGTAAACTAAGAATAATTTGTTTTTTCTTGTAGTATAAATACCCCTCATGGCTCTCCATGAAGGGGGGTGGATGTTCAGTTTTCTCTTTTTTTTTCTCTCAATCTAATATTCTCGTCGTTTTTGTTCAACCACAAGAAACATATGTCTCATCTATTGTTCTTTGATCAACCAAGACCCCCTGAAAAGGTGTTTTTGATTCCTTGTCAAGAACAACCTGTAGAGCCAATCCTTTAGGAACTACACCAATTATTTGTTTCGTTACACCTTTACACCTTAGCCCACCCTGTTAGATTAAGTTTACTTTACAGTTGCTAGTTGCTTAAAGTGTAAAGTTTGTATTTCTCGAGTCTTGTGTCTATTTTGGTACGGTTGGAAGAAATTTACACATCCGCAAATAGAATGTTATATTAAGTCAAGAACTCTTTGTATTTTACTACATATATCTATTAGGCGCAATTATTAGTACGTTCTCAATCAAGAACGAAGAAATTCGGATTGAGAGAATAGATAGAGAATACTTGATCCCCTGAGACACATACTGCACAGATTTAAATCGCAAAAGTGAAGAGGCGGAAACTACACCGAGTTTCATATATAGTTAGTAAAAAAAATCAAAAAATTAAAAAATCGCATACAAAAAAAGAGAAATGGAAAGTTTTGAAGATAATCATTTCGCAATACCTAAGGAAATACACGAAGATCGATTATTCGTTGATTACAAATCGACGATGTAGAGAATTGTATAAAGTGGAAGATATCGCCAACTTGCCTTGTAAAGTCTGTAAAGTAGGATTTTGGGAATTGACCGTTACGGTAAAACGGCAACTAGTTGTTTTTTGTTGATCGTATGATCATGAATAATAAATACTTTGCTTTATCCCCATGGTGACGGTCGGGAAAAATGTCTAGCAACTTGTATTTTAGAACTTAATCTAATTGTTTCGTAATTTTTTAACAACAATTTAATTCCCATTCCCTAATTCATTAACCAGATGGGTTTTTACGCGAATTTGAGATGTGATCCAGAGCATTAGTGAAAGGAGCATGTCCTATTTCATCATTACGGCCAGGATATGCAGTCTCAGCTCGCCTGTTGGTTTTATTACTATTTTGCAAGTTAAAAGATCCATACCCTATATCCTACGTATTGCCTAACTTCTATAGACTTATCCGAGTGGGATGGCAGTCATATGTGTCCTAACCCGTCGTTACAGTGTGTATGTATGGTTCTTCACCTCGACTAGAATATTGGTATCAACACAGATTAGTTAGATTAATCAACCCTAAGCCGTTATCATACAAAACCCATATTTGACCTTGTATAAACTTATTTAACTCCTACTTTAAGCGGTGGAGATGTGTAATCCTTGCCAAGCTATAATATAGAATACTCGTCAATGACCTTGCAATTAAGCGAAATAGTTACATGTAACCACATAGATTAGCTGATGATTGAGTGTTTTCAATCTTCGTATTTCTGAGGTGTTTGGTTGTGTACTTGTAATAGATCAAATAAATGCTTTAACGGAAAATATCCTTAGGGATACATTTTTATAAACTTTTAAAGGCTACTTGAGGACAAGTAGGATTCAAGTGGGGGGATATTTGATGACATTAAATAACGTCTATTTTATAGCATCATTTATCTCGTGTATTTAACCCATTTTGTATAATTATTGCAAAGAATTGTCACTTAATCGTTTGTATTTGAGAATTACAGTATTACGGAGTACTTGGTGAATATTAGTTAAAGGCGCGCATTCTGGAGCTTAAACAAAGATATTTTGAAAATTTCTATTCTGACAACCAATATGCCGTATCCATTAAGGAAGATACGGCGTATCCGTGCCTGTACTCACCAAAGACCATAAAGGAAACAAGCTCAATACGCCCGTAACAAAGAAGACCAATACGCCATATTGGAGATATACTATGTGAATATTCTGGAAGATATCAAATGTGGTCCCTACTCCAAAAAACTCCAATACGCCATATCCAACCCATTGGATACTCCGTATCGAACCGACTTCCAGACCCTAAAAATAATAAACTCAAAAATAGAATTTTTAAAAGTGTTGCTAAATCATAGTTCTTCGATACCTAAACCATAAAAATTTAAGAGTCGAATTTCAGAGAGAAAAAGAGCAGAAAGAGTTCTTGCAAAGCAATTCCAATACCATAGAAGACAACGGTGTAATTTCTATACTTTTGCTAAAACAATTACTCTTGTATTAATTATTGATGTTTAGATACTAATACCTTCCGGTAATTAGCCATTAGTATAACTATCTAAATTTTGGTTATGATTATCTCTCGATTGCTTAATTTATCATTGTAATGCTTGTTTATGTTTATCAATTTATACTTTTACGTGCTTTTGTATCTACTCTATCATTCAACAGATCATAGTGATATTGACTAAGTAATTAGATGCCGGGATAGCACGTCCATATAGTGATTATTACATCTAGAATCATAGGATCACAAATATGTCCTTTCTAAATCGTGCTAGAGGATTCGCTTCTGGCTTTAACTATTAACGGAAACTACTTTTTGTTTATTAAACATGTTGACTATATGTGAAACTAGATAATTCAACCAAATAGAATGTACTTATACCAATAGATAGTTAGACAAGTAGGACACTAGAGTATAAATTACCATAAGCAGATAAGTGGTAAAGTGTCTAGAATTCGCTAAAGGTTTAACAATATCACTATTTCTTTAAATCCTAAGAATATTATAATCATGTAATAAGGATGCTTTATGCGATGCAATAACTATGACATAATTACTGTGTCTCGTCTAAGGATGAAGTCCCGCCTAAGCTAAAATGATGCGCTCTTCGAGATTACGTATCAATTGCACTGAATAAACAAACCAACGTTCTATTCTTACTATCGAATTAAAGATGCTAATACCAGTTTTCTATCATAGATGCTCGAACCGCTCTTTATCTTCGTTAATTTGCGTTGCGTGGTAAAGTGTCTTGAATTGATTGTAGTCACCAACCAAACCCGTGCCAGTCTCTCAACTAAACCCCTCTAATCCTTATAGAATAGGATTAGAACTAACAAGGATATGCTTAGGTTAACTTCGATTAGGATTAACCTAGATTAGATAACCAAGATATAAATAAATTGAGAGATTTAACCTCGCTTCAAGTGTTCGACACCCTACTTACTCAAGCGTGCGAATCTACCATCGACGCAGGTACACTGCTTGTTAAAGTGTTGTTTTTTGTTAAGTCGGCAAAATATAAATTTAAAACTTGAATCATAAAAATATACACCACATAACGACACATGATGACATCAAATAACGTCTATTTTATAGCATTATTTATCCCATGATATTAACCCATTTTGTATAGGTATTGCAAAGAATTTTTTAGTTCAATCGTTATATTTGAAATGCAGTAATTATGGAGTAATTGTGAAACATAGCAAA
This sequence comes from Tanacetum coccineum, assembly GCA_026074375.1. Classification (NCBI taxonomy): domain Eukaryota; kingdom Viridiplantae; phylum Streptophyta; class Magnoliopsida; order Asterales; family Asteraceae; genus Tanacetum; species Tanacetum coccineum. The sequence continues at coordinate 28,671 of BQNB010012141.1, forward strand.
AGGCAAAGCATTTAGGACTTAAATGAAGATATTTTGAATATTAACTAAACTGAAGACCTATACCCGTATACCATCAAGAAAATACGCGATTCAGTAGCCTTAGCAACTCACCAAAGACCACAAAGAATTAACGGAATCAACACTAACGTCGTATCCAGATTGAATTCAATACGTCGTATTTAAGATATGGAGTCAATATAATATTATGGAAGATATCAAACATGGTGCATACTCTAAGAAATCCCCAATACGCCGTATCCCACGCCATTGGATATGCAGTATTGAACTCGACTTCCAACATTATGAAATAAAAACACAAAAAACGAAGTTTATGATGTGCTAAATCAAATTCTCAATACCTAAACCACAAAAGTAGAATTTTAGAGGAGAAAAGTGCAAAGAGGTCGAGCAACTATTCAATTCCATAGTATACATCGTGTAATTCCATATACTTTAGTAATCGTTCATTTTTGTGTAATCATTCTTTAACCTCGGTTAGTTTTCGATGGCTACTATTATTACTCTTGTGATTTATTATGACGTTTGAAGCTAGTAACCTTCGGGATTAGCCATTATTATGAAGAACTGAATGTTTTGTTATTTTTTATATCGATTTTCTTGATATAACAATGTTTTCTGTTTAAGGTTTGATCAATTTCTACTTGTTGTACGCGGTTTTGTATCGACCTAATCATACAACAGGATCTAGCAAAGTGGACCAAGCAGATCTAGGAGTCTGAGATAGCTCACCATATATTAATTATACACCTAAATAATAGGTCACACAAGATTGTCCTTCTAGTCTGTTTCTAGGAATACACTTCGGGCTTAACTATTAATATTGTGATATTGGCCATAAGGGTTTATTGATCGGTGTTGACTACTGTACCTAAATTAATTCAACCAGAATAACGTACTGATTCCATTGGTGATATTGTAGACAAGTTGTACTACTAGTGTAATAGATTTCCATTAAGCGTAGTGGTAAAGTCTCTATGAGCTAGGGTTTAACAAATCACCATTTAGTTAATCCCAAGATAGATATAATCACAAATCAGAATGCTTTATTGACTGATGCTATTAATTGTGAACTAGAATTAATGTTGTCTAGGGTCTTAGGATGATGTAACTGCCTAAGTCTTAAGAACAATATGCACCATCGAGAAGAAGAAATCAATTTTGCACTAAATAAACAACCAACGTCTAATCGATTAATAAAAGGTTAATACAATGGTTAATACAGTTTTCTTATATAAGGTTCGACCGCTCTTTTATCTTTTGTTAATTAGCTTGCATGGGTAACAGTTTCTTGAATTGATTGTAGTCACCAACCAAACCGTGCCAGTCTCTCAGGCTGAAAACCCCCCTTTTCCATTAGAATTAGGATTTAGACTAACATAGGTTTAACATATGAATAGAATAGAATTAACATAGATTAGATAACTAAGATATTAATTAAATTGATAGATTTAACCTCGCTCTCAGTGATCGACACCCTACTTACCACGAAACTACTACCGATCGGGTACACTGCCCGTTAAAGTGTTGTTTTTGGTTGAGTCGGCAAAATATAAATTTAAAACTTGAATCATATAAAAAAACAACCCTACACTACAACACATCAAGTTTTTGGCTCTGTTGTCGGGGAGTGAAAATTAATCTTGATTTTTATTTTGATATTTTGGTTTTTAACATTAGATTAGATCTAACCCTTAGGATTAGTATAATTTAGATTAGTGTATATTTTCGTATATTCTGTATATTTTGTATATTTGTCTTTAATTATTTGCTTGTATATTTCTGTGTTTAATTTTTTGCGTATTTAATTGTTTTTCTTGAATACACTATTTTGGTCGACAATTGAATACGGCGTATCCAATCCCACTGAATACGGCGTATCTAGTTCTCTGTCCAATACAACGTATTCATACCAACAGATTAATACGGCGTATCCACTTCCATTGGATACGGCGTATCGATCTTCTGATAAAATTCTTTTCCATTCTCGAATTTTAAGCCTAAATTTTTTTTATATATATACCTTTCTCCGCTGGTTCTACTGATAATTTTCTAGATATTTTTCAGTAAGAATGACCAAGGTTATCAAAGGAGAGTTCAAGAAAATTAAGGACGTAAAGGTCAAAGATGTTTCGCTCACTTGCAACACATCACTTGAAATTTTCAACATGGAAGTCAGCCGATTAAGCGGGATGGATAATGATTTATTCACATATAAAGTTGAAGTTGCTAACATCCCATGTAACTCTATAATGGATGATGATTTAAAGGATGAAACTGATGATGATATGGGGTATGATCCGTCTGATGTTGCATTTATTGAATGGTTAAGATCAAAAATAACAACAGATCAATTTGAACTAAAGGATAAATTCTTAAGGAGCTTTGAGAAAACACCCTTTACGGTTCGGATAATGAAGATGCTAATGAACACATTGAGAAAGTTCTTGAAATAGTTGACTTATTCCATGTTCCTAACATCACTGTGGATCAACTAATGCTCCGAGTCTTCCCTATATCCTTAACTGGAGCCGCAAGCCGTTGGCTAAGAAACGAACCAACTGGTTCAATCAAAACTTGGGAAGATCTTAAAACAAAGTTTTTGAACAAATACTGCCCACCTGGTCGAACTGCGAAGAAAATGGAGGAAATCAACAACTTTCAGTAAGAGCCAGATGAAACCCTTTATCAAGCATGGGAGCGCTTTAAAGGAACACTTGATGAAGTGTCCTCACACTATTTGACTGGTATGTAAAGAGGTGATTTTGTTCCTACATGTTGGTGTTCCAACACGATAGATTCTTGACTCAAGAGGAGGCCATTTCTAACTAAAACTGTTGTCAGATGCCAAAACAATCCATCCAAGAAATGGCTATAAACTCCTTATAAAATGAGCACAAATGGAACATCAAGAGGAAGAAGTACTGAGACTTTTGACAGATTAGCTGCGATACAAGCACAATTAAACAATCTTGGAAGAGAGATCAAGAAAGTGAATGAAAAAGTTTATGCTGCTCAGGTTGGATGTGAGCAATGCAAAGGACCTCATTACACCAAGGATTGCCCACAAAAATAAGAAGGAAATACCCTAGAAGAAGCTTACTATACGTAATTTGGTGGACCTTTTCAAGGTGGGGGATATAGAGCAACTACTCCAGGGTACTATCAAAGGAACAACGCCAATCCTTTGTTCCAAGAACGAAGGCAATCTATGGAAGATACCCTGAGCAAATTCATGAGTGAATCAGCAAAAAGACACGAAGAAAACTTTAACTTGATCAAAGAAATCCGAGCTTCTAAAGATGCTGCAATAAGGAACCAAGAAGCATCGATCAAAACTTTATAAATACAAATCGGGAAAATGAGCAAGGTACTACAGGACAGAGGATTTGGAAGCCTACCAAGCTGAACTAAAACAAACCCGAGAGACCAAGTCAAGTCGATTTCAACCAATATTGAAGTTGATTCAAACTCGATACACCGTATTGGATCAAACCAATACGCCGTATCCACTGGACAGAATAGTACATTGTTTATACAAAGTCCGAGACAGAACGACGGTTTTCCTTTTCCCAAGTCGTATAGGATAATCATTACTGTGAAAGATGAGGGGAGTTATGACCAAATTCCGAAAGCTTTGGACCTTCACATATAAATAACACCATACCTTGAAAAGAGAAAGACCCAGGAAGTTTCACTTTACCTTGCTTTATTAATGATTTCTATTTTGACAATGCCCTTGTTGACTTAGGAGCTAGCGTTAGTGTTATGCCTCTCTTGACTTACCTTAACTTAGGATTAGGCAAATTAACTCACACTAGGTTGTTAGTGGAATTGGCAGATAGGACAGTGAAATATCCAAAAGGAATTACTGAGAACGTACTAGTAGGAATTGGCAAATTTACTTTCCTAGTAGACTTTATAATTATTGATATGCCTGAGGAGTTCAAGAACCTTGATCCTCGGAAGACCATTTTGTCTACCGCCCATGCTAAGATTGATGTTTACAAAAGAAAGATTACTTTGAGGGTTGAGGAAGAAAAGATTATTATTCAAAGAGTTTTAAAACCTTCTATAGTATAATTAAGAGGGTTTATATGCTAAGTTTGAGAGAAAGAATGGAGCTTGATTTAGAAGCTAGGATTATGGGAGAGACCTTGGTGCTAAATAGATCATTAGACCCTTTCTCGGAAGATTACATTGAATTAAATGATCTAAATGAACCATTTGAGCTTAGAAGAAATCAAGGAGATGATTTAATGCCCACCATTGAGGAAGGTGAGGTAATTGAGGAATTTAGAACTAGGAATGAAAATCTTGATACTGGAATTGATGATTACCCTAGTTATTGTGATGATGATAAGAAGATCCATATAGATTGTGCTCACAACTTAAAGTTTTCATGCATGATAGGATTTGAATTTACTCACGCTAATTTTTTCCCATTATTGTATGTCAACATGATGTCAAGAAAATTTCATAATTCAATAATGAAAAATAAGATGGTGTACAAAGGGAATAATGTTATAGGAGCCTTAATGAATGTGCCTATCTTTGTTGGAACTTTTTTTGTTATGACTGACTTTGCAGTTTTGGAGGATATAGATGATTATCGTGATAATGAAATGGGCGATATTATTTTTGGCAAACCATTCTTGAGAGAAGTTGGGATTAAAACAGAACGGTTTGAAGGGATTATTACCCATGTAACAATGTGATAATGAATAACTTCTCAAAATGGTGCGATCACATCCAAAGTTTAAACCACCACACAATGAATAATGCAACAAGATACCACGAACGAAGGAGAGTGAGAAAGATAAGATAAACAGAATCTCATCCCGCCTAGCCACGCACCCACCCGGCATGCATACCAAAAGCTTAAGGGGTTCAACAAAGAAGTTTTGAATCTAGGACCCGACTTTATCCGAGTTCCATCAATGGAAGAATGGCTCACACGCGGGCACATTAGCTTGCATGAGTTGGGGTAAAAAGAGAAGTTGAACAAAAGTCTAACTTAAAGACTTCGCTGTAAACAAAAGTGCTTCCCGGGAGACAACCCGGAATGTTATTTAATTTTGTTATCGAGTCTGTCTTCCCAGGCTTCAATACGGCATATCTGCTCTATACCATACGGCGTATTGAATGTCTGGACGTTATCAGTCTTTACTTTTTATGAACTTTAAAAACATTATTGTTCAGTTTCTGCAATAACGTCGTATCATCTAATTGTTTTCGTTGTATCCCACAGTCTTACCCTATTTATTTGTTTTAGTTTTAGTTTAAATTAACCAAATATACCAAGATAGGAATACACCTGTTGTCCTATATTTTACAATAGGGACCTTCGTGAACGGAAAATTCGACGAATATTGGTGGAGAATTTACAAATCTGGAAATTTTGAAGTATTGGAGTCTTGAAACCTCAAGACGGCTGTTAAACACACGATCTTGCTCATAAACGCAAATTAGAGAATCTACCAAGCAAATATCAGGGGAGTTTCTCATTCTAATTCTTTTTAAATTCCTGTATTTAGTGTTTTACATATACAATGAGGACGTTGTATAATTCAAGTGGGGGATGGAATTATAATGTTTACTTGTCCTAAATTTTCACAATAAAAGGCTTAAATTATGCTCAAAATTAAAATTTTTCAAGCATACTTTTGTGAAATTACATGTTACATAACCCGCACAATAACCCTTGATAGATATTGTGAGGATTTAACCTTTTCGTTTCTAAATGTTTTCCCAAATTCCACAAAATATGAGTGTGCCGATGATGTTGTAGACTTTAGAACTTGGCTTGATATATCTATTCGAAACCACAATAATGAGTATTATGGATTTAATTGGAGTAACTTGTTTAAATTGGTAAATCTTAGGATTACAACCAAATCGCCTATACATTTTGATTATTAACTAACTACACCGGTTAGTTAACCTCCAGTATAAACCCTTCCACTCTCATCTTTAGAGTGATGATCCACTAGAACAACCCGTAGAGCCAATCCTTTAGGAATTTACACCAATTATTTGTTTCGTTACACCCTTACACCTTAACCTAACCCTGTTATAATAAGTTAATTATACATTTGCTAAGTTGCTTAAAGTGTAAGTCTGTAATTTCCGAGTTTTTGTGTCAATTATGTTATCTTTGGTGAGGTTGGAAATTTGCATCATTGCAAATGGATGATATATTAGTAGTCAAAGCTCATGTGATTTTACTACATTCACAATTAATGGTGAATCCGAAGAACGAAGAAATTACCGAAAGAATTATCCAGAATTATTATGATCGTGAAGATGGTGAAACTACACCGAGATTTGAAATTTAGTTGTTGAAAAAAAAGTTTGAAGATAATCGTTTCACGAAAGAGAATTACCGAAGGAATTATATGAAGGATCGATTATTCGTTGATACGTCGACAAAAATCAATGATGTAGAGTATTGTATAAAGTGGAAGATATCGCCACTTGCCTTGTAGAGTATGTAAAGTTTTGGGATGACTGGGGAGTTGACCGTTATGGGAACGCCAACTTAGGTTGTTGTTTTTGATCTATGATCAAGACGTTGTAAATAGTTGTGTCTTTGTCATAATAATGGTTGGGAAAATAAGTGTCTAGCAACTTGTACTTTAAGCCTTAATCTATTTGTTTCTTGATTTTTATTTAACAAAAATTTACTTCCCTCTCACCAAATGATTAACCTCTGGTTTTACGCGAATGAGGAGCCATACGAACAAGTATGTCTATCCCGGCGTTTCGGGTGTGTATGCATGTCTTGTACCTTGTTGGTTTACGACTTTTGGTGAAAGTTAGAAGGTTCCTACCCTATATCATTCTTCATCCTAACCATTGGTTAAATTCAAATGGGGATGTGATCGAACACTCATGTCTATCCCGGCATTCCGGGTGTGTATGTGTGCTTCAGCTGCCTTGTTGGAATGGTACTTCTGGTCAAAGATTGTAGAATGATCAAACCGTACGCCTTTCCATACAAAAACCCATATTTACCTTTATAAACTTGTTACTCCTTGGCTTTAGTGGTGGAGATGTGTATCCTTGCCAAGATTATGATAGAATACTCATCACGACTGAGCAATTGAGCAAATTAGTTACATGTTACCACATAGATTAGTTGAGTGATTTGAGTGTTTTCATCTTCTTATTTCGTGAGGTGTTTGGTTGTGTACTTGTAATAGATCGAATAAGTGCTTTAAAGGAAAATATCCTTAGGGATATATTTTTGTAAACTTCTAAAGGCTACTTGAGGACAAGTAGGATTCAAGTGGGGGGATATTTGATGACATCAAATAACGTCTATTTTATAGCATCATTTATCCCATGTTATTAACTCATTTTGTATAGTTATTGCAAGAATGGTTACTAAATCTTTTATAATTTGAGAATTAGCAGTAATTATGGAGTAATTGGGTGAAACTTAGACAAAAGGCCGCGCATACTAGAAGCTTAAATAAGATATTTTTTTGAAGATTACCTATTCCTGAAGACCAATACGCCATATCCATCAAGAAGAATGTCGGTATCCGTTGCCTGCACGCAGCCAAAGACCTCACAGGAGATTAAAGATTATTACGCCATATCCATAGGACATCAAACGCCGTATTCAAGATATGGAAACATATAATAAGTTCAGTAAGATATCAAAACGTGGTCCCCCTAACACAAGAAATCCCCCAATACGCCGTATGTAACCCATTGGAATCGCCGTATTGAACCGACTCCAGAACATTATAAAATAAAGCTCAAAAATGAGTTTAAGTGTAATAAATCATATGTCTTTTCGATACCTAAACCACAAAAGTCAATTTTCAGAGGATAAAAAGAGCAGAAGAGGTCGAGCAACGTATTCAAATCCATAGGAGACATTGTGTAATTCCGAATACTTTAGTAATCGTTCAGTTTTTGGTATCAATCGTTAACTCGGTTAGTTTACCTTGGCTAAATTATTACTCTTGTATTTATTATGACGATTAAAGGCTAATATCTTCGGGTATAGCCATTATTATAAGATCTGATTGTTTGGATTTGTTTATATCTATTTCGTGATTTATCATTTATGCTTGTTTATGTTTTATCAATTTATACTTGTTTAACGCGCTTTTATATGCGACCTATTCATTCAAACTGGAGTCTAGTAAGTGGGGGAGGGTGGAGTGGGGGAGGGGGGGGGGGGAAGGTGAAAAAGGGAGGGGGACCAAGCGTATCTAGAGTCCTGGATAGCTCTCCATATAGTAATTATACACCCTAGAATAATAGTGTACAACAAATATTGTCCTTCTAAGTCTGTTTCTGAGGATACGCTTTGGGCTAACCTAGTTAATTGGATAATGCCAATGGTTTATTGATCGTGTTGACTAGCAGGTGACCTAGATAATTCAACAAATAACGTTATGATTCCATTAGATAGTTGGACAAGTAGACTACTAGTGTATAGATTGCCATTAATAGCGTAATGTGGGTAAAGTCTCTATGAAGCTAGGTTAACAGTATCACATTGCTTAATCCCTAAGAAGATAATAATCAGCAAATAAGGATGCTTTATGCGGATGCTTTAATTGTTACAGAATTAATGTGTCTATCTTATGATATGGTAGACGGCCTAAGTCCGAAAGAATGATATGCCACCTCGAGAGAAGAAATCATTGCACTTAATAAACAAACCAACGTTCTAATCGGATTAATAATGGTTAATACAGTTTTCTTATATAAGGTTCGACCGCTCTTTTATCTTTTGTTAATTAGCTTGCGTGGGTAACAGTTTCTTGAATTGATTGTAGTCACCAACCAAACCGTGCCAGTCTCTCAGGCTGAAAACCCCCCTTTTCCATTAGAATTAGGATTTAGACTGACATAGGTTTAACATAGGATTAGAATAGAATTAACATAGATTAGATAACCAAGATATTAATTAAATTGATAGATTTAACCTCGCTCTCAGTGATCGACACCCTACTTACCACGAAACTACTACCGATCGGGTACACTGCCCGTTAAAGTGTTGTTTTTGGTTGAGTCGGCAAAATATAAATTTAAAACTTGAATCATATAAAAAACAACCCTACACTACAACACATCAAGTTTTTGGCGCCGTTGCCGGGGAGTGAAAATTAATCTTGATTTTTATTTTGATATTTTGGTTTTTAACATTAGATTAGATCTAACCCTTAGGATTAGTGTAATTTAGATTAGTGTATATTTTTGTATATTCTGTATATTTTGTATATTTGTCTTTAATTGTTTGCTTGTATATTTGTGTGTTTAATTGTTTGCGTATTTAATTGTTTTTCTTGAATACACTGTTCTGGTCGACAGTTGAATACGGCGTATCCAATCCCACTGAATACGGCGTATCCAGTTCTCTGTCCAATACAGCGTATTCATCCCAACAGATTAATACGGCGTATCCACTTCCATTGGATACGGCGTATCGATCTTCTGATAAAATTCTTTTCCATTCTCGAATTTTAAGCCCAAATTTTTTTATATATATACCTTTCTCCGCTGGTTCTACTGATAATTTTCTGGATATTTTTCAGTAAGAATGACTAAGGTTATCAAAGGAGAGTTCGAGAAAATTAAGGACGTAAAGGTCAAAGATGTTTCGCTCACTTGCAACACATCACTTGAAATTTTCAACATGGAAGTCAGCCGATTAAGCGGGATGGATAATGATTTATTCACATATAAAGTTGAAGTTGCTAACATCCCATGTAACTCTGTAATGGATGATGATTTGGAGGATGAAACTGATGATGATATGGGGTATGATCCGTCTGATGTTGCATTTATTGAATGGTTAAGATCAAAAATTTTCAACTACAAGACGATGGATCAATATACTATGAAAGCATTATGGATTTATTGGATCAGAGGAGATGATGAAGTTGAGCTTACTGATGAGGAATCTTCCGATGATGAAGATGAAATTGCTAAAGTGTTTAGAATCAACACTAATATATTTGGCTATGAGACACCTATCTGTTCAGCATTCAACGAATTTAATTATCTTCTTAAGGTAGATCCGGACATACTTACAAAGGATATTACGGGGTTTAAGACCTATGATGTCTACAAAAATGACTGGATCTACGAATGGAATAAGGATGTACCATGGGTTGATGAGAAACCATGGACTGACACTAGAGTTTGGACAGAGCCGAAACCAGTCAAACATACTTGCGAGCCTTTCAACTATAAAACTGGATGTTCGGAATGGCCAACGTGTAGCTGGAAAGAAGATGGTTACTGTAATGGAGGAAATTTACCTGGAACTTACATTATTGAAAACCAACTCCATTATCAGGATTACGAGTGGTACGAAGCTTTAGATGATTGTGAACTTAAAGAAGAAGCTTTAAGAAATAAAGCTATCATGGATGGAGTTATCAACAATGATAAGTCATGCTGCGAGCTCAAGAGAAAATGGAACATATATACAAACTATGATGATGCTTATGAAATTAATCATGAAGATAATGGGAATAAAGAATTATGTGAAATTCATGAGCTACCGGTATGTAACATAAGGAAATATATGATGATTAAATATTCGTTCAATGATGATGTAGAGTATGTTGCTGTAAAAGAAGACGAATACGATGATCTTATTATGACGAAAAGAGATGCGTACCAAGCTTACCAAGAAATCTTTCGGATTATGGACGAAGGATGGATGGTGACTAGAGCAACGTGAAGTAAGAGAAGCTGAAGAAAAGTCTATCTTAAAGACTTCGCTATAAACAAAAGTGCTTCCCGGGAGACAACCCAGAATGTTATTTAATTTTGTTATCGAGTCTGTCTTCCCAGACTTTAATACGGCGTAACCGCCCCATACCATACGGCGTATTGAATGTCTGGACATTATCAGTCTTTATTTTTCATTCACTTTAAAAACATTATTGTCAGTGTTAACAATAAGATTTCACTAGCAAAAGACGATCCGGAGGTCGGGGAGGATATAAATGAAAGTAAGCCATTTTATTAGAGAGAGAAAGGAAAGAGTGTATGGAGGGGGTATTTATAGTCCTAGTGACACCTAACTATTGTAACTTATCATTATTAGTCCCTACGTGTCACACTATAACTAAACTATTGTAATTCCAAATATGTTACCAAATTTTAAGGCTAACAATCTTCCCCCAATATGTGGACATACGAAATTACTTACAATGTTCCTATCATGTACAAATACAACACAAATAAAGTCTTCCAAAGCGCTTCCAAAGCTGAAGATGTCTTCCGAGTTCTCCTTGTCTTGAAACTTGTACTCCAGCTTGGATCTTCAGTGTCTTTACTTGTACAGGAACCATTGTAGTATGCACGAGTTGGATTAACTTCCCCCTAATTCATGCAGCATGTCTTAAAAAGCTTTCTTCATAGACTCCTTTTTGGCAAAGTTTTTGAATTAGCTTCCCCCCAAACCAACATCCTTATCTTGAGCAGATTCTAAAACTTTGTTGTAGCTTGAACAATCTTGTACTTGTCATTGACGTACACAGCGTAAATTTGTAGAAGTTAAACCATACCAACGACCACTGCTTCTTATCATTAAGGCTTGGTAAATATTCATTCGGGGGTGCATGCGAGAAATCAGCATCAATTCTTTTCACATATGCAGTATACTTCATAAACCATGCTAAGTAAAGTAGTATACACTACTTCCCCCTGGAAGTTAACTTGGTAACATCCAAGTCAACTAAGTCCCGGATGTACACATTTTCCCCCATGATGGTTTTGAACTCTCGGAAGCATCATTGTTGTGTACGCACATATACTCGAGAAGTTCTTGTCTTAAGCACAAATCTTGAAATCCAAACAAAGCATTACCCTCTTGTATTCAGAAACTGTAGAGGAGATGAAGCGAGAATCAAGAAAACTTGGTATAATTAAGGTCTTGTATATGAATGTCGTTGAAGAACTTTGAGAATTTTGCTTAGATTGTGAAGTACCTTTGTCTTGGAATATCACAAATATCCTATGAGAATTGCTGATTACAACTCAACCTTTAAATTCTTTGTCTAACTTTACCAACCTCGTTTTATGTTGGCTATTGTTGTGATCACTTGGTGAAGTAAACCCGATATACCAAACTTAAAAATGAAGTGAAATCCCCCAAATTTGTTACTTAAGCTTGCACTGTTGTTGATTGAAGAATGGTGCACGATTAAATCTATAAGTACTCTATACCCAACCAGAAATGTATAAGATGTACAACACCTCTTGAAATTATCCACATCGTCTTCTGCGTGTGACACTGAGTACTACAATGTAACTCCTTTAAGTGATAGTTAACCAGGTCTATAACCAACCACCCCTGATTGCTGGTAACTAGATAATTCAAGTATCAATCATACCCATTGTACGATCAAGCAAGTCATCAATCGATAGATTGGGTTTAAAGAAAAAGGGGTAAAAAATAAAAGGAAGTCTCGATGATAAAATAAGTAGATGCCTTCGTGAAATCCAACTTCAATCTTAAATAAGGGATACCAAATCAACTCCGTGATCACTTGTCATCGTAATCCGAATCTTTATCCGTTTGTCATTTATTGAATCTTTCTAGAATCGTTTTAGTGTTATGTATCATGTTTGTTGTGTTGTTGTTTAAGAATGTCGTTAAACTAGACAAATGTTGTCTTTGAATTGGTCTTAAAGAATCCACATTTGTCTAATTAAACTTGTTGTGAAAGCATTTTAGTCCCCACTCAATCCACTAAATAATTTGGCCCACGTTGCACTCTTATACCGGGCCTATCATACAATCATAGCTCAAATCCATCATTAACACATTCGGCCCAATCTTATTAAGTGTACCCCATGATTTTGATTACAAAAACTGGCCCAACATTAAATCATCCGGCCCACTTGGTTTGTGTAAAAAAATTCCAGCACACACGATTTGGGTTTATACCCGGATCCAGTGCAAGCATATACCCGATCCAAAGTTGTATTAGGGTATAAAACATATCCAAAATCCCTAAATAGTCTCACAGAATAACCCTAACCCTAATCTTCTACACAAATGCAGTCATTCCACATCACTCCCATCTCCCTCATTCACTCGATGCAACCAGTGAAGCATAAGGCAAACACATACTCGAATAACAAACACCCCTTTGATCTATCAATTCGTACCCCATTTTTCATTACTACACATCACCAATGAATCCTCAAGGTGTCAAGATCAAAGAAGTAATTTTCTTCAAGATCCTTTTATAAGGGGTCTCGGGTAGGTTGTTATATCATGGTTGTATCAATCGAAATAAAGATTGAAGCTAACATTTTTGTTAGAGTTCTCTCTTTAAATTCAAATATTGAAAGAGGTGTATACCTTCCACAGTTCGATGAGGATTTGCTTCATGTTGTGAGTGATCTTAATATGATCTAAATTATCATTTGTATCACACAAAAAATCTGAGATCTTTTTATATTTCAATTCGAGTCTTGTTGAAGTTGTATGAAAGAGATGATGTATGCGACGAAGGGAATTAGGATAGATTTGTAGATTTGGCTATGGATTGTAGTTGATTATTGTTGTTGTTTTGATGTGGTTGTAACAGATTGTTGTGGTGTTGTTGCGTTTTGTTTAGACTCGATTGAGTTGACCGGGTCAACTCGATAAATACCGAGTTGACTCGGTTTAGGTCTTGGGTAACAAAATACAAGATTTCTTGCGAGTCAAAACGCAACCAATTACAAAACGCAACAAGGACAAAACGCAAGTTTTTCAAAAATTTTGGCAGCGTAACATTTCTATTTGCTTGCAAAAGGGTCTTCAATCGCTTGCAAAACGCAAGTTTCCAACAAAACGCAATACCAAAACGCAATGAAAGGCTAAATGCAAGTCACTTTGGTTTTTGTCATTTTGTCAAAACACAACCAAGAAACATAAAGAAACCCAGATTTGTTGCTTAAAAAAATGTCTTTTAGGCACATATATCTGGCAGATATGAATCAGAAATGAAATAGAAACATATAATCATCAAACTGAAACCATTGTCATGACTTTCACAAGAAAAAAATACACACGAAAAATAAAAAAATCATGAATGAATAGTAGTAACATGAACAGTGAACAGTGATGAACAGTAACCGAGACAACAAACACACATGATACAATACACCCTGCAGCTCTGATGCCAATTATAGATTATAAATGACATATAGTATCAGGAATTAAAACAGATCTGGAGGTTGGGTAAAATGAAATAGATGTGTAGCCATTTTTGTTAGAGTTGAAAGGTTAAAGAGATGGGAAGAGTGTATGTGTTAGAGAGAAAACACACACACTTACACTTTTACAAAAGTGAGCTTCACCCCTCCATGGAAGTATGGAGGGGGTATTTATAGTCCTAGTGACACACAACTATTATAGCTTGTCATTATTAGTCCCTATGTGTCATGCTATAAATAAACTAATGTAATTCCGTGTTTGTCACCATATTTTAAGGCTAACATCCATGAATACAGCAGGTGTGTTAGTTAAACCAAATGGCATCACTTGAAATTCATAGTGTCCGTATCTTGTTCTGAAAGCAGTCTTGGGAATATCTTCATACTTTACTCTCAGTTGATGATAGCCTGATCTTAAGTTAATCTTTGAGTAGACACTCGAACCTTTAAGTTGGTCAAATAAGTCATCAATCTTGGGTAATGGGTAACGATTCTTTACGGTAAGTATATTCAACTCCCGGTAATCGATACACATTCTGAAAGATCCATCTTTCTTTTTAACAAATAAGATAAGAGCTCTCCAAGGCAAAGTACTTGGTCGGATAAAACCTCGATCTGATAACTCTTGAAGTTGGTTAGATAGTTCCTGCATTTCTGAAGGAGCTAATCTATAAGGTGCTCGGGCTACAGGTGCTGTTCCTGGAATTAGATCGATTTGAAATTCTACTTGGCGAATGGGAGGAAGGCCAGGTAGATCTTTAGGAAAAACTTCTGAGAATTCTCTAACTACTAGGATATCTTCTAGTCTTTTATCGTCTGACTTGTTTTCCTTTACTTGGATTACGAAAACTTGACATCTTCGGGATTTATATCTTTTAGTTTTTATACAGGATATGAGACTTAGTTGGGTTTTACTTTGGTCACCTCGGATGATCAAAGTTTCACCGTTGATTGGGATGTGGATGACTTTCTCGCCACAAATAATTCTAGCATGATACTTGGATAACCAATCCATACCAATGACGACGTCGAAACTACCGAGTTTGATTGGCATAAGATCAGTTTCGAGTGGTTGGTTTAACAAAGTCAGAGTTGCACCCTGAATAACGATGTTTGTGCTTACTAGGTTTCCGTTAGCCATTTCGATATTGTAAAAGGTATCTATTGTAATTGGTGGAATATGTAGCTTAGTGGTAAGAGACATGGATACGAAGCTTTTATCGGTTCCAGAATCAAATGATACTTTAGCTAGATGTTGGTTTAGAAGGAACATACCCGTGACTATGTTTGGGTCTTGGTGAGCATTCCTATCCCTCAACATGTAGGCTCTTCCCTGGGCATTGTTGTTGGTGGTCTTTCGGCACTGATTTGCATAATGCCCTTTCTCTCCACAGGCATGACAAGTAACTATTACTGGTAACAGATTAGTTCCAGTGACTGGCCCTTTGTTTCTGCAGTTCTTAGTCAGATGGCCCACCTTGTTGCCAGTATTACACTTAACAGTGCAAGGTCCTGTGTGATGCAGAGTGCATTTCATACATAATGGGAGATTTCCAACATACCTACTATTTTCAGTTGGAGTGACGACATAAGACTTGAAGGTTTCCTGTCTTCTGTTCTGTTGTGGTTGGTGATTATTGTAGCGGTTGTTGGTGTTGGTGCTACGGTAGTTGTTGTTGTTGAAAGTTCTTCTGTCTTCACACTTTCGTTTGTGATCACTTGAATACTTTGCCCGGAGTAAATGCTTGTACCTGATCTATTAGCCTCTGGCAATGTTAATTGTTTCCTATTACTAATCTAACATGCTGTAGTCTTTAGAGTTTGAGGTTTAGAGGTGGCAACATTCCCTTCAATACTTTAAGGTAATCCCCCGATGAAAACTTTCATCATTTTCTTATAATCTAGTAGCCCCCCCCCATAGTAGGGAAACATAAGTTGCACTTTCCTGAATCTTCTCAAACATAGTCTTTGAATCATTGCCCTTTCAACAGTCATATGTAAATATTCATCTTCCATCTTCTGGACTTCAGTTCGAGGACAATACTTCTTTATCAAAAGCTTCTTGAATTCAACCCAGGTAATCTTGTAAGCTTCTTCTATCCTAATAGGTTGGGCAAAAGAATTCCATCAGGATAGAGCTTCTTCAGTTAAAGTACCAGTAGCAAACTTCACCTTGCAGTCTTCAGTATAGTTGCTACAGGAAAATAGTGATTTAGTTCGCTCAAACCAGCAAATACGTCCAACAGCTCCTTTTGAACCTTTGAAGTTCATAGGTTGATAGCTCATGAACTCTTTGTAGCTACACTTTCTTGCTATAAGAGCTTCTCTTTCTCTAGTGTTCCTATTGGTATTGTCAACATTTGCCATTGTTGCAGCTTGTGCTTTTAGAGCTGCAGTAACACTGTCAGCAACTAGTTTCCCGATGGCAGCTTGAGTCATGGCTGGTGCTTCAGATGTTGATGTCCTTTTGGGAGGCATTCTATCAACATAAGACATTACGTAATAAGAATGATATCATAATTCTTTCCTTAAAATGCGTAAGGTTCAAAAATAAACATTGTCACAATAGTGATATCATAGATACTTATTTGATATAAATTCTAACAAGTATCTAACTTATTAGTTTATTTTCTAGGGGTTACGGTAAGATTCATTATAATGAAGATGAAGATTAAATATAGGACACAAGATGAATATAAAACGGGATCACCATTATATCATGAACGACTTGCCTTTGTACTGTACATAGTCAAAATTTGACAAGTGTTGTTATTTATACCACACATCTCATGGCTAGGTTCTAACAAAAGCTATAACAAGTATCTAATCTAGTAGTCTGATGGTCCTTCCTGGCTATTCTTGTGATCATAGATTGCATCCAGAAGACTTTCCTTATCTGCTTGGTGATGAACTTGGATTTCTTCGATGATTTGTTCTAGATTAGCAATCCTGAAGCGAGCCAGAGCAATCTTGCTGTTATTTCCCATTTGCTTTCTTTGAAGTTTAGCAATTTGAGTACGAGACTCTTGGAGTTCAGCTTCCAGATTGTCAAAATCTTGTTGTATGATCACCCGACCATTTCTGAGACCTTCTATTTTGTCTTCTATGTGCTCAATGCGGTCGAGAGAGAGTTCATCCAGGTGATTCAGGATTTCCTCAATTTGCTCCTCGTGACGTTCCAGACTTGTCTTACGAGAGCTTTCTCCCATCTCAAATTCTTGAGGTAGGGCAGAAGTAGAGGAGAATGATTGGTTATGGCCTTGTTTCTTAGGTGACAATAATTCCTCCGGAAGAAAGAATTCTTGAGGATTAAACATTGGAGATAGCATTGTAGATGGAGGCACAATAGTTGGTGGTGGAATAGGTGATTCTTTAGCATAGTATGCATGCATGACCTTCATATAGGGGTCATCATGAAAAAGTGAAAGAGTTGGTGAAACTATTGGAACTACACCAAATGAGTTATTTGAAGAGCTAGAATAAGTTTTTCCTGGTGAAGCTGGGACATAGTCCGGGGAAGCCGGGATATAGTCCGGAAAGTTAGAGGAAAAAGCATCCTCAATATCGGAAGTAGGATGGTTGGGAGAAGACATCACTCTGTTAACAACCCAGTGGTAAATAACATAAGTTATTTATATAATAGTATAATAGTTATGTATCTTTACATACTATTCAGGAGATGTAGTGGCACGGAGGACTTTCTTGGATGGAAAAAGAAAAGTAGTTATAGTTAAGGTTTTAACCTTGTTCTCTATAACCGTGGCTCTTGATACCAATCTATAACACCCCCATTTTTGACATATAGCAGCGGAAGCTAATCTGGGGTATTATTTCATAGTACAACAGTCATAATCATAGAAAACGACTCGAAAGAGACGTTTTTAAAAGATAAGTTATCATTCATTATTTCATCAGAGTTTTTACAAACAGAGGTCCCAAAATCTACATGAAAACATAAAGTTTGAATGATAACAGTTTAGCCATCTTCAAGTCCGTGCCACTCCGTGCCATAAGATGTTCAGTTACCTGAGATAAACATGCTAAAAAGGTCAACACAATGGTTGAGTGAAATTCATAGGTTTATAATAAATAGTGTGAATACAAGTCATCATAAGAGTGGGTTACGTTGTTATACACCCATAAGTGTAATAATTGCAATGAGTACAATTATTATGGAAAACAGTATTATTGCGTCTAAGCTCATGGCACTCAAACTGACTAGTGTATATATCAATAATGATATATATAAAGATAATGGCCCCCGTGTAGGTAATTGCCATATACCTATGAGTTTCAAATATAGTGCGTTTGGTTACCTATCCGGCTAACACAAACGGGATTCGTCAATCCCAATAGGCCTATTCACAATATTCACGTTCACTCGCAAGTGATTAATGGTCCATGATGGTGGGGGTCTTTTGGCATAAAGGGACTTAGACAACAGATGCAATAATATATCAGGATAACATACATTTAGAAAACACTTGTATTCATGGTTTATAGCATGTATCCCCCTCACGGGTTTATAAAATATAAGATTTAAAAGTGAGGCTATGAACTCACCTTAACAGTATAGGGAAATCTGATTGATGGCAAAAGTATATCAAGTGAAAGTAACGGCTTTGTCACGCAACCTGAGGTGATATGTCAAGTCTTAGTGTGATAGTTTATGTTTTAAAACTTCATAAAGTTTAACGTATATCTTTGATTTATTAAATTATGGAAATATTGTATCGTTGTTCGGGCTATCATAATCCAGAGCCCATGTAGTATCGTTTGAGGAGCCAGAGCACTTTAAATTGTAAACCAAGCAAACTCGTCAAAACAAAAACTCAAATGAAACCTGTAACATTTCTCATTTTTCTTGTCATTGTACGACTATATTAATGATCACTATTTATTTTAGTCCGATACGCGTTTACTTAAATATATAACGAAATAATGCGTCGATTTATGATTAATAACGATAAATGTGTCGGGTTTTAATAAAATCAAGTTTTATAATATTAATATATATTTTTATAATTTATATAAAAATATTATATTTTATATTTTTAAGTTTGCAAAATTGGCAATATATACCCTTGGTTTATAAACTTTTACGACTTTAGTCCTTTATATATAAAGTATATATAATTTAAACCTTTAACTTTAAAACTTGGCAAAATAGGTCCTTATAGTTATAACTTTAGAATAATGACATTTTTAGCCCCTTTAGTTATAAATTTCAGAAAGTTACGATATATACCCCTATGCATGGAAATATTTGCAAAACAAGTCCAAAAAGCCATGCAAGCTTATTTTAGGATTCCAAATAATATTTGCAGGTTATAGCTTATTAGAATAAGCTAAAATAAGATGTTCTAACGTAACAAAAGTTTAGAAAAATGATTCGTTAGTTAGAAAATCAAAACGGGTCATTTGGTTTATAAAAATTAATCTAATGGGTTAAAGCTTTTAAGGCTTGATAAAATGTTTATAGAAATAACTAATAAGCTTATAGGAATAGCTTATAACAACATCTTATGAGATTAGCTTATAGAATTTAAGAAAACGATTATTTAGGGTTTCTTTAAGGCACGTTTGGTTTAGAAATTTAAAACGTGTGGGTTTTGAGCTCAAGCTTCTTAACAAGAGTTTAGATATGATCATTAAGAACTTATTTAAGGATTCAAAATAGAAGTTAGCTTATAGACGAGAATTAGAGCTTACGGGTTGAAAAATGGGTTGAACGAGGGTTTTGAGCTACGTACGCCTAGAAATGGCTTCGTGGCTTGTTTATCTTGTCTTCTTGGCTTTACTTCTGCACTTGGGACTTCTCTTGATTCTTCGTGGCTGCTTAGAACTTCATTTTGAGAGATAGAAATGAGAATTGAGGTGTGGTTTGAATGAACAAAGGGTACGTCCCTTTTATAGTACTCGAATGGACTTGGTGAGCAAGTTAGGAGTCTTGCTTAGTGTCTTAGCTAGTAGAGCTAACTAAGATAGGCTATGAGGGTGAGTATGATAAGCTAGAAACTAGCCTTAAAGAGGTGGGGGGTTGTTTGGAGGCCACTACTACAAAAAGGATAAAGGAGGTGACAAGGCCTTTTCATAGGGAGCAAGGGGATGATTAAGCTACTTGTAAGCAGCTAGGAGGAGTAGCAGCTTAGTCATGGTGGTGCTTGAGGTACTTGGTGAGTTAAAATGGGTAAAAATGCAAGAAAATGGTTCACGGGTTGGTTTAGGGATCGGTTTAGGGTTTAGGGTTTTAAAATGTGGATTAGGGTTAGGATTAAGTGAAGATTAAGGTTTAGTATTAGTGTTAGGATTGAGATTAGGGCTTAGGAATAAAGGTTGGGGTTTAGTTTTTAGTTGAAAGTGAAATTAGGGTTTAGGGTTTTGTTTTTTATAGGTTTAGTTTTAGATTAAGGATTTAGATGAATTAGAGGATTTTAGGTTTAAGGTTAAAAGTCATGTATTAAGCGCTTGTACCTTTTTAAAGTGGTGTAAAGTTAAAACATGGTATTATGAGCTTAAATGAACCTTAATTAGTTTTTTAGGCTATATTGACTTGGACATAGACTTAAAATAGATGTACATTGACTTAGAGGAAAATATATTCAAATAATGTGCATTGTAACATTTGAACACTGGCTTTATGGCTAGTACATTTATTTTATATGTAACCAATCATATAAAATAGGGTGTTGATATAAAACGTTATAACGTTTAAAGCTTGTTTTTGAATAACGTTTTGAAAGTACGTTAAATGGCCTAATGTACTTGTAAAATGATGATTAAGAAATATAGGACTTGACATTTAGATGTTAACATGTTGTAAACATAGATCGAGACTAATTGATAGAGGTTGCGTTAGCTCGATTACTTTAAGAGATAGAGTAACGATGCATAATGAGATAAAGCAAAAATTTCCCTATAAAAAGGTGGTATATATATATAATAGATGGATATTAAAGTGCATCTAATTTAATAGATGGATAATTACATTGATGAAAATTGCTGGTTGTTATAGTCTCCCTTCCTTAAAAGAAATCTCATCTCGAGATTCAGTTGGATGCCGGAGTGATGTTTGAAAACAGATGTGGATATTTGGCACGAATTTGATCTTCGCGTTCCCATGTAAATTCTGGTCCTCTTTTAGAGTTCCATCTTACTTTAACTATTGGAATACGACTTTGTTTTAGTTGCTTCTACAAAGTTGAGTTTGCCATTGAGTCGAAGCTCTTTCATTAGAATGACAATGGATTCGTCAAATAAACATTTATTTAGATTAGAAACGTGGAAAGTACTGTGGACATTACTGAGCTCTTTAGGAAGCTCAAGTTTATATGCTACTGGACTGACTCTTTTAAGAATCTTAATTGGTTCAATGTATCGGGGATTAAGCTTTCCTCGTTTTCCAAAATGAATGACACCTTTTCAAGGTGATACTCTTAACATAACACGATCTCCAACTTGAAATTCTAAAGGCTTTCGCCTTACATTGGCGTAACTTCTTTGCCGATCTCTTGCAGCTTGCAAGCGTTGTCGAATTTGCACAATCTTTTCAGTAGTTTCATGGATTATTTCTGGTCCTGTAAGTTGAACATCTCCAACTTTGGCCCAACAAACAGGTGATCTGCACTTTTGACCATAAAGTGCCTCGAATGGTGCTGCCTTAATACTGTCATGGTAACTATTATTGTATGAGAATTCTACAAATGGTAAGTGTCTTTCCCATCCTTTTACAAAATCTATAACACAGGCTCAAAGCATGTCTTCGAGTGTTTGAATGGTCCTTTCACTTTGTCCATTGGTTTCAGGATGATATGCTGTACTCATGTCGAATTAAGTACCAAAAGCATTCTGCAATGATTGCCAGAATCTGGACGTGGAATTGACTGTCATGATATGAGATGATAGATATTGACACGCCATACTGGGAGACTATTTCTTTGATGTATAACCTTATAAGGGTTTCCATACCATCTGTCTCTCGAGTAGGGATAAAGTGTGCGGATTTGGTAAGACGATCGGCAATGACCCAGATTTTGTCATGTCCGTTTGATGTTTTAGGCAGTTTTGTAACGAAATCCATTGTTATTATTTCCCACTTCCACATAGGAATCTCTTGTTGTACCTGTAAGCCAGATGGCTTCTGACATTCTGCCTTAACTCTAGAACATGCTAAACATTTGCCAATAAATTCAGTGATGATTGCCTTCATATTAGGCCACCAATAGAGTTTCTTAAGATCCTGATACATCTTGTCAGAACCCGGGTGAATGGAATACTTTAATTTATGAGAGTCGTGCATAATCAAGTCTCTCAGATTACCAAAGAGGTTGTAACCAAACTTTGTTCTTTAATACAACGAGTTCATCAGTAAGTATTTCAAATGGGGCCCCTATTTTTTTTTTTTATTTTATCCATTCCGCGTAGGTTCTCAACTTTGATTGTTTTCTTTCCTTTAGTGCTTCAGTTTGAGTTGAGGATTTGTGATGGTAATATTGAGGATGGATGGTCCATGAATATGATCTAACTCAGAGTGGTTTGATTCGTTTCTTTCGGCTTAAGGCATCTGCCACAACATTTGCCTTTCCAGGATGATAACGAATCTCACAATCGTAATCTGCGAGTAATTCTAACCAACGGCGTTGTCTCATGTTTAATTATTTTTTATTAAGAATACGTTGAAGACTTTTGTAATCGGTGAAAACCACACACTTTATGCCATATAGATAGTGTCTCAAGATTTTAA
Source organism: Tanacetum coccineum (assembly GCA_026074375.1). Taxonomy (NCBI): domain Eukaryota; kingdom Viridiplantae; phylum Streptophyta; class Magnoliopsida; order Asterales; family Asteraceae; genus Tanacetum; species Tanacetum coccineum. Next base: position 51,631 of record BQNB010012141.1, read on the forward strand.
GAGCGAACACAACTGCTCCTAATTCAAGATCATGAGTGGTATAGTTTTCTTCATGAGGTTTGAGTAGTCAGGATGCATATGCAATAACTTTCTCTCTTTGCATTAACACCGCTCCTAGACCTTAATGGGATGCATCACAGTAAACAACAAAATCATCGGTTCCTTTTGGTAATGCTAAGATTGGATCTTCACAAAGCTTCTATTTTAGTAATTGGAAAGCCGATTCTTGATCTTCGCCCCAGATATACTTCTTGTTTTTCTGGGTTAATTCAGTCAAAGGATTTGCAATCTTCGAGAAATCTTTAATAAATCTCCGATAATAGCCAGCAAGTCCTAAGAATTGACGTATTTCTATGGGTGTAGTAGGAGATGCCCAATTCTTAACTGCTTCAATCTTGGCAGGGTCAACATGAAGTCCTTGACTATCAATTAAGTGTCTAAGAAATTGCACAATATGGATCCAGAAATCATATTTGGAGAACTTGGCATATAATTTCTCCTTCTTGAGTAATTCCAAGATTATTCTTAGATGATTGATTGGTGAAATTCACACTATATATATATAATATATAATAAAATATAAAATATAAAATATATATAAGTCTAAAAATCAACAAGATCAATGATACCGAGAAGTAGTATAGAATGTTCCCGGGTCGTTTATCCCCAACGAGGCTGAAATGGAAAATCGATACAATCGAAGATTTGAGTTTGAAGGAAGGAATTAATTTGAGAGATTGAAAATGTCAAATTAGATAATAATAAACAAAAACGTTTAAGAAAAACCTAGAAATTACGAAATTAAACTAGAAAACGAGAGCCCGAATCCCGAACAAAAGGGGGAAAAACCTAAAAGCTTTAAAAATAACCCTACGAAAAAATTTTCACTTCTAAACTACTCTAGGGATCAAATAACGAAGAATGAAAAAGACTAGACCGAAAACGGAGTTCGTTTGACCCAAAAACGAGTCAAAACAAAATCCCGCGCCCGGACCGCTCTTTAAAAGATGAAAAATTGTAAAAATGACCCTACGAAAATTTTTGTATTTTTCCTACAAACCATATGACAAAAGAAAATTTTATAAAAAAAGCAAAATATTTTTTTGATAATTTTTGTATTTTTTATGAATTAATTACGCTTTTAACGAAATTAAATTATAAAAAATATTAAATGACCTAAAAAATTCTGAAAAATTTACTAAAAATACTAGACACTATAACAAACCCTAGGAAAATCAGGAAACAAAAAAGTAGCTTAATAAATAAGCCCGAAAATAAGCCTATCGACAGCTTATTAGCTTAAAGATGAAAAAGAGTATAAGTATTAAGGACCTTGAGTCTTTTAACGAAAAAGACCCAAGGCGCAGTGGTAAGAGTGGTGTTAAAAAGGAATGTATCTAAGGTCACGGTTCGAGTCTTGCTCACCGGACCACCCCCCCCCCCCCCTAGTCTTCCCCTTTTTTATTTTTCCTAAAAGTCTAGGGTAGAAAAATGTAAAACGAAACTAAAGGTTAGGCGGGTAAACTCTGTGAATTTACCTTCATGTAACGGTACTCCCTTATCTTTGAAGAAATTACCAAAATAGACCCTACGATTCAGCTTTATTTTTGCTTATAGAAAAAGTGATTTCAGCCAAACCTCAACAACTACAATACTATAAACCTAGCTTATTACCTACAACTTTAAAAAGAAGGGACTATCTACTTTGGTACTCAATAATCCAGAAAATAAGCAATTTGTTTCCTGATTACAGAAACTAGCTTTTAACTAGCTTTCTTAGATTTTGGCTTATTCTGTTGCTTTTACTATGATGAAAATTAAAAACATAAGAAGCTATGGTAAAGCTTAAGATTGTTCTAAAGATTTTTACAAAAAGAAAAAGGCTCATTTGAACAAAGATTACAAGAAACAAAGAAATGAAAAAGTGCTAGTTATGTTGACTGATACGTTTTTAAAGCTTTTTTCAAAATAAGCTTCACCAGCTTATTTCTAAACCTTGCAAGCTGAAATTTTGACAATAAGCTACCCTACTTACCTTGAATCAACCTAAGTAAAAAGATTTTCAAAATCTCACATGGAAATAAAAATTCAAAATGAAATAACCAAAACTCATTTCGGCTGCTATGAAATGCTTGCTTGATAATTGGCTTTAGACCAATTATGGCTAAACTCTACAATGAAAACTCTCTAAAATCACTTACTCAAGTGTATCTAAATGTGCACTAATACAAAGTTATCCCTAAATTGCCATGGATTACTTCAAAACTATAAACACTTAACTTCTTAAAACTGCCCTGGTGTAAATTCAAAGTTTTAACACTCTAACCTTTGCAATTCTAAACTCTAAACTCTAAAAACTGTTTTAAAACTTTTAATATGACCTAACTCAGCTAAAGGAAAGAATTGACAAACTAGTGTTGACTTATTGAGTCAAATAAGGCTAAATCCAAACACTCCTTTATAGTGAGCTGTCAAAACTAAGCAAGCTTAAAGTCTATTTAAAAGCTTAAACTTTTAAAACATTTTATCTACTCTTGCTTAAAATGACCTAATAAAGCTATTTAGGCTATAAAAGTACTAGCTTATTAGTGAGATTAAGCTACTTGCTCTACTAGCTTATCTACTTAAAAATGACAGAATTTAAATCTTCACTTCAAGGTTCCAGCGTGTACTCAAAGATCGATCTGCGGTCTGGTTATCACCAACTCCGAATTAGAGAAGAAGATATCCCTATTATCGCTTTTTGGACTAGGTATGGTCACTATGAATTTCAAGTAATGTCGTTTGGTCTAACCAACGCTCCTGTGGTATTCATGGATCTAATGAATCGAGTGTGCAAGCCATACCTCGATAAATTTGTGATCGTATTCATTGATGACATACTTATCTACTCCAAGAATAAAGAAGAGCACGAAAAACATCTGAAGATCATTTTAGAGTTACTCAAGAATGAGCAATTGTACGCCAAATTCTCGAAGTGTGATTTCTGGCTTGAGTCGGTACAATTTCTCGGTCACGTGATCAACAATAAAGGTGTTCACGTGGATCCTGCGAAGGTTGAGGCTATCCGAAATTGGTCTGCACCGACAACACCGACAGAAGTAAGACAATTTTTGGGTTTAGCCGGATATTACCGAAGATTCATCGAGGGTTTTTCGTTAATTTCCAAGCCTCTAACTAAATTGACCCAGAAGAACAAAAAGTATGAATGGGGTACGGAAGAAGATGAAGCGTTCCAGACCTTGAAGCAGAAGTTATGCTCCGCTCCTATCCTAGCTTTGCCTGAGGGAACTGAGAACTTCGTTGTATACTGCGATGCGTCGCACAAAGGTTATGGAGCTGTTCTGATGCAGAGGGAAAAGGTGATAGCATATGCCTCTCGACAACTGAAGAAACATGAGGAAAACTACACGACCCATGATTTAGAACTGGGTGCTGTAGTATTTGCACTTAGACTCTGGAGACATTATTTATATGGTACTAAGTGTACTGTGTACACAGATCATAAGAGTCTACAGTACATTCTGGATCAAAAGGAACTCAACATGAGACAGCGGCGATGGATTGAACTTTTGAGTGACTATGATTGTGAAATCCGTTACCATCCTGGTAAGGCCAACGTAGTGGCCGACGCCCTGAGTCGAAAGGACAAAGAACCAATAAGGGTTAGATCTTTGGTAATGACGGTACACACTAATTTACCTAAGAGAATACTCAATGCTCAGACTGATGTAATGAAAGAGGAAAATGTGAAAGCTGAAAATCTTGGAAGGCTGATCAAGCCGATATTTGAGACCCGTTCTGATGGAATCTAATGCTTTGAAGGACGAATTTGGTTACCGTTGTTTGGGGGATTACGGGATTTGATCATGCACGAATCACACAAATCTAAATATTCCATTCACCCGGGGTCAGACAAGATGTACTAAGACCTAAAGAAGCTCTATTAGTGGCCGAACATGAAAGCTGAGATCGCCACCTATGTCAATAAATGTCTAACCTATGCCAAGGTAAAGGCTGAGCACCAAATGCCATCTAGTCAAGGTCTACTCCAACAACTTGAAATCCTAGAGTGGAAGTGGGAGAAAATAACTATGGATTTCGTCTCAGGACTTCCAAGAACGCCAAGTGGTTATGACTCTATCTGGGTTATTGTTAACCAATTAACCAAATCTGCTCATTTCTTACCGATGAAGAAGACTGATAGCATAGAAAAACTCACCCAATTATACTTAAAAGAAATTGTATGTAAGCATGGCGTACCTACATCAAATTATCTCTGATAGAGACATCTTGTTTACATCAAGATTTTGGAAATCACTGCAAGAAGCGATGGGAACCCAACTAGATATGAGCACCGCTTACCACCCAGAGACAGATGGTCAAAGCGAGAGAACTATTCAGACGCTGGAGGACATGTTACGAGCATGCGTAATTGATTTTGGTAGTAGCTGGGATCGACACTTACCATTGGTCGAATTCTCCTACAATAACAGTTATCATGCGAGCATCAAGGCTGCGCCATTTGAAGCTTTATATGGGCGAAAGTGTAGATCGCCAGTTTGCTGGAGTGAAGTTGGAGATAGCCAACTCACTGGCCCAGAATTGGTCCGAGAGACAACAGAAAGGATTGTTCAAATCAAGAATCGGTTGTTAACGGCCAGAAGCCGTCAGAAAAGTTATGCGGATGTTAGACGCAAACCGATGGAATTTCAAGTGGGTGATATGGTCCTGTTAAAGGTATCGCCTTGGAAGGGCGTAATTCGCTTTGGGAAACGTGGTAAGTTGAGTCCACGGTACATTAGGCCATTCAAAATCATAGAAAGAATTGGTCCCGTGGCATACAAGCTGGAGCTTCCTGATAAACTCTGTGGAATTCATAGCACCTTCCATGTTTCGAATCTCAAGAAATGTATGGCGGATGAAAACTTGGTTATCCCACTTGAAGAGATCCAACTTGACGACAAATTGCACTTTATTGAAGAACCAGTAGAAATCATGGACCGCGAAGTGAAGCAGCTCAAGCAAAGTCGAATTCCCATTGTCAAAGTTCGATGGAATTCAAGGCGAGGTCCGGAATATACTTGGGAGCGAGAAGATTTCTTCAAAAGAAATTACCCTCATCTTTTCTCGAGTAATCAGAAGACGAGAAAGAGGAATCGAGCACCGGGACGGCGCTCCCTTAAGGAGGGGAGGATGTAACATTCCATATTTAAGGTCACTATTTATTCCGAACTTTACTTCTATTTTTATTTTTAAGCAAAGTCATTAATTTTACGTTTACCCGATTTGGTAAGAATTTCCCGTTCTTAGATTTAAGTGAGTCGTAATTGGGAATCTATTATGTCTTCGTGCCTTAAGTGGTTTAATATTCTCATAATACTCCCCGATGATTATAATTTACATCATTGTCATTTTCCGTTGTGTTTCGCGTTTACATAAATTTCTTGCTTAAAACTCGCGTTTTACCTTAAACCTTACCTTTATTTAACTAATACTTACTCTACATTTTAATTAAATCTTACAACAATAAAAATCAAAAAAAAATATTTTCATAATAATAGGCCCTATGGCCGGTTATCTACACACACACACAAAAACTTCACCACTTTTTCACTTTTCTATAAACCATAATTTTCTCCATTTCTCCATACATGCAAAACCATTCATTTCACCTAGTTCAAAAAAAAAGAAACTCCTCCTCCTCTCTTCTCCTTCTTGCTTCCGTACACCACCTTGCCACCACCACCACTCTCACAAAATTTCTCTACTCCTTTTTACCATCATAACATCATCCTTAAGTTGCTTGCAAAGTTTGGTAAATTTTCTTGAAGTTTTGAAGAAGTTATTAAAGTTTTAATAGAAGGATTAAATCAAGACTAGGTTGGATCTTGGACTCTTGTTATTTAGGGTGTATTGAACCCTTGTGAGTCAAGATTGTGGGTGTTGGAGTAGGTCTAACTCAGCCCCAAACAAGAAAGAAGCATTTGTTGGTTTTGATTTTCTTGTCTAAATCATTTTCTAGTAAGGTTACTTCTTGATCTTTGATTTTTCTTTTACTTTTAATCCATGAAAATGGATGTTTAATTCTGGAAATTCATGTTTATATGATGTATGAGTTGTGTTTAAGAGCTTGGTATGGCATTTCTTGTGATTGGTTAGAGTTAGGATTGATGTTTGGATAGGTTTTAGAGTAAATATTTGGGACTGTTTTGAAACAGTAGCAAAAACGTGTCATAGAAGAAATATTTTGGCTTGGAGCCTATGATTAAATTACATGTCTGGAAATATATATGTCTTGGCATCATAGGATAGTTGGATTCCCAACCAACTCCTTGGGATGAGGGAGATATGGTCAAAATAAGAAAATAGGTCAAATCTGGACCTATGATTAGAAAACGAGTTAAACTCCAAGTTTTTGCAATAAAAGGTTAGGTTTTAAAGATTGGGTCAGTGGTAGACATCTTAAGGAAGCTATATCTTTTGGCCTCACCTTCATTGCTATCATGGTTTAGGAATTATGGCCATTTCCGTAAAGGGTAAAATTTTTGGAAACTTTCTGTTTTGGGTAACCAGGGGTAAAACAGTCTTTTCACATAGTTATGAAACTTTGTAGATTATGAGTCTTACATTTTTGGAAACTAGACATAAAGAGATTTCCAAGAGTGAAAGCCTCACATTTAGAACATTTGTGAGCTAGGAGTTATGAGTCCATAAAGTTGAGTCAAAATCAGAAACTGAGTTTTTACGTCTAGTCTCAAAATTTAAAAACGCATAGTACACTTTGATAAAATAATAATTAAAAGCCGGAACTTAGTAGGTGTTCATTTACCTATAAGACCAGATCACAAGTCATTTTAGGATTAAAAAGTATTTGGGGAAGTTCTAGTGGAATGCCATGCTTATCTTGGAAACATATCTCATGATCACTTGTTTAATTTTTACGTATTGTTTCTTTCTACGTACTAAGTCGCGTCACATCTTTTAGGAGGTGCTTAGGAGTACTTCCCGCTCGTTCGAGACTCGTCACACTTCTGATCTAATTGTTCTCTCGGTGAGTTCATAGCCTCGCCTTTCTACTTATAAATGTTTTTATAAACCCCGCGAGGGAGATACATGCTAGTTTTATAAATTAAACACAAGTGATTTTCGGTATGCTGGACCCGATTATGAACTAATTGCATAAGTACCTATTGCAAAAAGGCCCCTAATTTCATGCACTGTTAATTACCTATGATGGGTGAGCGCTAGTACATTAAGTAGATCTATTGGGCCGTGACTGCCCTGTCTGGGGTTGTGACATCCATGGCGCGATCACCCCTAAAGGACATTTTGTATTGAGAATTTCTTTAGGTATATTGCAATATTACCTAGTTGTGGGGCAAATGATTACATATTTATAATATGTTGGTTAACGTTTCAGTGGCATGAGCTTAATGCATTAGTGATTATAACTTGTTTGATCCACAAGTTTTCGATGATTAAAAATACTTGTGTTCACTCTTTATTTCATATAAACTCTATGGATTCACTCAACGTTTTCGTTGACTTTTTAGCATGTTTTATCTCAGGTAATCAGGGTTGATGGCTTGGAGTGGCGAATGGAGTTTAGCGCGAAATGTTTTGACTAAACTTGTTTTGGTTCCATTCATTAAAAACACTTTGTGTTATGGTTTTAAAACTTATGTTATGATGTTGTATGGTGACGATCTTGTGGACAATTTTCGACTTGATCTTTCATGAATGGGAAATGTTATGTTTTAAAACGTTCTTTTGAGTCGGTTCTTTTATATTTCTGTTAAAATTTGTTGTTGTGGCGATGACCTTTACTCCCAAACTGTTGGTTCCGTTGCGTAATGAATTTGGGGGTGTTAAAATTTATAAGCCAGATCCCAAATTGGTAAAAACCAATTCGAGAGTGGTGTGCTATCCACGCGTCAATGTGTGGCTAACACGCCAGAGTCCCATCTTGGTTTTTTGGGATTTTGACCTTTCGAATATTCTTAAAGTCTAGGTTAACCAACTAAAATATCCATTTGATAAAAAGGTTTGTGAAGTATCTAAAAGAGATTTTAGGGATGTTTGTCCAACTTCAAAGAGATAAGAAAGAACCATTGGACAAAGGTAAAATATAGAAGAATGTGGGAGTTTGTAAAACATTTATGTGATTAAAGCACAATTAACCTTCAAAGAGATAGGTAAGGTGTATGTGATATATGAGTAATATATAGAAGAATGTGGGAGTTTGTAAAAAAATTATGTAGAAAAGGTAAAATTGATTAAAGCACAATTAACCTTCAATTACCATAAACTCAAATAGTCATTAAGACATAATCCATGATTATCAACAATGGATTTGATCACTAATCATCTTGATGCAAACAAGCTAAGTGCTTTGCATCTCAAGTAAAGTATATCCCATAGCAGGAAAGGATGCATTTACGCAAAGTGACATTTGACTTAGTTTGATCAATAAGGAAGTAAAACCCGTTACGTGATTAGGACCAACATAAATCCGGACTAAGGTCAAATGAATACTTTCGTTTGATGGTATATTGAAAGTATGTTCATACTAGGTTTATAAAATAAGTTTCGGCCTTAGCTAGAGGCGTTTGATAAAAAAATTAAGTTGGCATTTTGTTGAAAAAAAGGGGGATTTGTTTTTTCTCCTTTCTAAGTCTAAACCTTGTTTTGAGTGTTTCTAATTGATCTAGTATCGTGTACATACCTTTATTCCAAGATCCACATGTGTCAGGTAAGAGGAAAGCCGACAAGTAAAATTAATAAAACGGACTTCGAGATTGGCGCGCTGGCCACGTGCTGATGCATGACCAGCGCTTCATAATTGCAGTTCCAGTTTTACGAATTTTGGCTATCGTTTATTATTTGCAGTGTTGTGAACATTTATTTGTCATCGTCAAAACATAAAGGAGATCTTAGTCAATGTTGCCCTAACAATCTCCCCTTTTTTGATGATGACAAATAAAATTTCAAAAGTAAATGAAAATTAAAAACATAGCGAAGATGAAGAACGTTGTTAATGCAGCTTGCGTCTTAATCTTGGCATTGTAATTTGGTGAAGCTTGAACTTTGTCTTCACCGAGCTTTAGTAGCTTTTCTTCTCCTTTGTAAGCTCTAGCTCTTCTCTGTCTCTTTGCTTTCCTTCTCCCCCTTTTGCCAAATTAGAAAGGCATGTTCTTGGTCTTTCACTTCAAGGTAGATATCTTTGTAGATGTAGGAAATAGATATATTCACACGTGTTCCCCCTAGATCGTTTCTCCCCTTTGTTCTAAGGCGGGTATACATGGTTCAAGAACATAACCTTCGAGGTGTTCTTAGCTACAACTAGCAACAAACAAACACAAAACACCCCAAGCAACAAACATATACGTATGTTTAAGTCCAACATGGGTTAGCTTACCATTTGGATACTTGCTAACATGTATTAGTAAAAGTATAATTCATTATGACTTTGTTTATAGTTGCATACATTTATATACATATTTTATCATTTCACATGTATAGTTTTTCATGACTCCAGTTACTTTTTGGTGAGCATGCTTGGACAATTGATTTGCATGTGTTATACTCATAATCTCATCAATATGTTGTTCAAGTAATATGTTACAATGAAGCATGAGTAGACAATTAAGAAAGCATTCAAGCATTTCATTTCACATAATCATGAAACAAACAACATAGATTTTACATAATTTAACAACAAGCTATTCTAGGCATTTTAAAGTCCTACACTACTTTATTCTTTCTATGCTTGTGTACTTTTAAAGGGATTATTTCTAGGTTTTTCGTCTTCTCTAATTCACTCTTCATTATTGTCTTGAAGAAAGACCCTAGCAATATACTCAATGACCGCGGTTAAAACCTTAAGATCATTGTTAATGGATGCATGTATCTCTCGTAATTATTTATGAAGAGCATACAAGTTCTCTTTTGTTATGTGTTGTATTTGGCAACACACGCATTCATCAACCTGATTGTCGCGAGAAGGTTCTTCAAGCTTGCAAGACATTGTATCCCATATTGGGTCCTCTACTATGCACAACTTAAGAAAGGTTTTACAAACATCAATGTTGCAACCTAATATCATTCCAATTGTAATTTTATTCTTCTTTTGGAGTCATCATTCTTCTACCCGTGTTATTAAGGAATGAAGATTGTTCAAAATCACTCATTTTTCTTGCTTTGATCCTACTCTTGCCGAATTTTCTAGTGAGTTTTTAGTGTTTTTCATGAACTAATGCTAGTTGGTTTATATAATCAAGGCTTAAGTGGTTAGGTATGGTTTTGTGAGAGCTTAAAGTACTAAAGATTCTTGACATAATGCCTATACACTAAGTACTTTTAATTCTTGATTTCATGGTGTTGAAAGACAATTATGCTTTGTTGGTTCTTGTGAATTAGTTTTGAATTTATTCATAGATTTTATTATTAAGTTACACACATTTAGTTACTACAATTATCAATGGATGCACCATGATTTGTCAAACCATTGCATGATACTTCCATCTTAGTTGGTTGTGTAGAGATCCTTAATCGCCATTTTAGATTTTTGGAGTTGATAACCTTATTTTCCTTGTGTTACAAAGAAAATACTTAGTATCTCGGATGAGTGGTTCAAGTTATCAAACCTACTTCGATGTGTATTTTAATCCTTTTTGGATAATTTACATATATGAAAACACATATTCCATTATACAAGAGCAAAATGTAGCTAAATATTATATCTTAGAATTATGGTTTGATGTGTTGTGTCAACATTGATAATCTTTAACTACCAAGTGTATAGTAAGTTAAGAACATATTTTCTCAAACGAGAGCACTATATTACCATGTTTATTATTTTTGTATTTTAGTATGTTATGCAATACCATACCAAATTCAATTTTATGAGAATTCTCTTAAATTACGTAAGTAGTTTGTATGTTTGCATAAAATATTTTATTTTCTTTTCTAGCCTAATACACATAGCATGAAATAAACACATAAAATAAGCAAGTTGACACAAACACAACATTTTCATTACAAGGGTGAGTTACGATCCAACGTGTCATTCTGTCATCGAATTTGTCTATTTAATCTTTCATGTCTATTATGGGGGGATAGAACATGCATTGTTGCGAGTAAATAGAATTCACACATTTAAATATGTGAGGCGATGATTACCATAACATTGACAAGATGTAGATCAAATTTATTGTCCATAGCACATAAGTTTGACATGTAGAATCTGAGATAATGTCAACCATAGCTTCAATAATGTATTGACATCTATCCTTTATCTTGTTAAAAAAACAATGTTGCCTAACTTCCAAGTCTTTCACAATAGTCCTAGCACATAACACATAAGTACATAAGCTCTAAGAGCACAAATATATAAAGGTAGTGCAAACGACTTCTAGACCTCTATTTTTTCTTTCAACATCTCATTCAAATCAATATCATATGGTACATGTCAACCATGAACAACCTCAACTAGACTCGTGCAATTTGGATTTTGGAAAATGCCATGCGGAAATCCTAAGCTTGGTTTTTCTTAGACCTAAGTGTCCTCTCATTTAACTCATCAATGACTTGTTCTATTGGGTGACATCTAACTTCTTTGACACTTTTAGGATAGCCTTCATCCGAAACATTAACTTGTAATGACGGAGAGCCATTGAGATCTTGAACTATGGGTTCATTGATCTTATCATCTTCTACCGAAGAAGATGACTTGGGGTTAGGCAAGCTCTAATCAAAGGTTATGTTGAGTGATTCCTCAATTCTCATTGTTTCCTTGTTAGGCACTATGTATGCTTTGCTAGTTTAAGAGTATCCTAAAAACACACATGTTAGCCTTAAAATATGTCGACTAATACGGAATTACACTAGATAATGTAAGGCGTGACACGTAGGCACTAATAATGACTAGTTAGGAAAGTTATGTGTCACATGACCTATAAATACCCCTCCTATACTTCCATAGGAGGGTGAGGAAATCATTTGTAACACAAAGTGTGTGTGTTTCTCTCTCTAAAAAACACACACATCTTTCCCTCTCTACCATTTTCTCTCTATCTTAATAATATGGCTTTCTACTTTTTCGTTCCTCCCTGACATCCGGATCGTTGTTCTTTCTATGAATTTTTATGGTTATCAATTGGCATCAGAGCTAACCAGGGGCATTTTGTGTTTGATGTTTGCAAAATCTTGCAAATATTATGTTTTTAGCTATATATTCGAAAATCAAGAACCACAAATTTTGATGTTAAAAATGTTAAAGTTTGTGTTTTTATGTTAGATATAGCTTAAACATAGTTAGTTTTGCAAAAGATTTTGGGAAAAAACGCTTAAAATTGTGATTTTTAGAGGATTTTTGGTGTTTTTATTCGTGTGGAGTTTTTAGCATAATATGCGGTTTGGTCAATTATGCGGTTTGGCAAGGAAATGTTATGGTTTGGCAAGTTAAATATGCAGTTTGACCAAGGACACCTATGGTTTGACCAACAGCAACATGCGGTTTAACCACAAACAACCTGTGGTTTGACATAAATTAGTTATGTGGTTTGACTAAGGAAACCTGCGGTTTGATTACGAGTTATGCGGTTTAACCTCACCACATGCGATTTGACTTTGGTTAGTTTATGCAATTTGACCTCAAATTATGCAGTTTAACTTAGTCAACTTCTACATTTTGTCCTCTAAATTATGCAGTTTGACTTAGTCAACTTATGCAGTTTGACCACACTTTCAAAGTAGTTTGACTTGTCAACTTATGCTGTTTGACTAGTCAACTTATGAGGTCGACGTAAAAATTCTGAGGTTTGATCATTTGCCCTTAGAAGTCAATTCTTTTACACCGCTAGTCCTTATTCCACGATTATACTTTCATGACAACGTTATCTAGACAATGTTCATCCGTTAATGACAATTCATTACAATTTTTGTCCTAGTTTAACAACATTCAATCAAAACACCAAAGCACATACAACACTTAATGCTAAAACGATCCTATACTAAAGATTTTTCTCAGTTGGTATCAGAGCGGGTTGCTCTTGATATCTAGGATCTACAAGGTTTTTGGTGTCGTTTATGATGTGACGTATTGCTGATCATGATCTTTTTGAAGGCCACAAGATCTGATGTGTGGTATGATGGTGTTAGCCTTAATTATATTAAGTCAAACAAGAATGTTATCGGTCTAAGAAAGTCAAACTAGGTCTTGTATTGTAATAGGCTAGTCGGGTTCAACGGGCTTGGATTGTAATCTAATATTGTCCGTGTTTCGGGCTCAAAGCCCAAGTTAAACCAAGCCTGGCCCATTTAGAAAGCCCAAGTGCCAGGCTAGTATAAATATCCCTTCACCACACTTGGTGAAGGGTGTTGGTTACATTTTTCACACACACTTGTAACTTCCCATTTTTCTCTCTAATCTAGTTTCTCTCTCTACTTTCTCTCTCTAAGATTTCTTCTCATTTTCTAGCATCTTGGTATAGATTATAGTTGTGTAATGGATTAAACTAGTGGGATAACATGTGGTACCAGAGCTAAAGGGGTGTTTAGTGATTAAATTTCGTGGGTTTTTGTTGATTTTTTTTCTTTGGTTCGAAATAAAGAAAAAAAGCAAGAAAAAATCAACTTTGATCTTTGATTCGTGGTTAAATGTGTTAAAGACTTGTACTTTTGGGCTTAGATCACTTCCTTGCATCATTACTAAGTGGTTTTAACATCATTTCGTAGCTTACAAGAAAGTTTGAAGATTTTTTCTTGGCTGCGTTTTGACTATCTGAAGAAGTGTTCGTCGTTGCGTTTTGACTAGCTTCGTTGCGTTTTGACAAAAGTCATTGCGTTTTGACTAGCTTCGTTGCGTTTTGACAAAAGTCATTGCGTTTTGACTAGCTTCACTGCGTTTTGACAAAAGTCATTGCGTTTTGACTAGATTCGCTGCGTTTTGACAAAAGTCATTGCGTTTTGTCACTGCGTTTTGATATTTTTTGTGTGTTGCGTTTTGACTCCACAGGTTGCGTTTTGAAGACCATCATTGCGTTTTGACTAGACGTTACTCTGCCCAAATTAATTTATTGGTTGCGTTTTGACCAACATTCGTTGCGTTTTGACCAAGACTCGTTGCGTTTTGACCAATTGCGTTTTGACCAAGACTCGTTGCGTTTTGACCAACATTCGTTGCGTTTTGACCAAGACTCGTTGCGTTTTGACCAATTGCGTTTTGACCAAGACTCGTTGCGTTTTGACCAACATTCGTTGCGTTTTGACCAACAATCGTTGCGTTTTGACCAAGAAATCTTGTGTGAAGAAAAGGGTTTCAGTAAAACTGCCATAACTTTTGAACCGTAAGTCCGTTTTAGGCCCGTGACCTCTCAAATCGAAGAGAAAAACGAGACGGATTCGAGGCCCAAAACCCTCGTTTACTATGAGTTATTGACATTTTTCATTTTTTTGGAATTTGTGTTGGACTTTAATTCGGACTAAAAGGACAATTACTCAACACAACAATCACAACCAATCAAACCAACAATCAACTTAATCATACTTGAAATGTCAATTAATTATTCATTCACGGTTTCTTCTTGATTTTGTAAAATCCCGCGAAAGATACGATTCTTTTCTCGGTTTTAATCAAAGATTTGTAAAATCCCGTGAACGTTAATTCATTTAAAACCACAATCAATCACTTCATAACACTTAAGATCCGATATCCATTTACCACAACTTCATCAGAATGTCAAATTCAAATACCAATTTGCAAACTCAATCATCAAATGCTCTTCATAATGCTATCATGGAAGCGGGTAGCAAAGATCGTCCACCAATGTTAGCACCGGGTAATTATGTTCAGTGGAAATCCAGAATCAAGAGATACATTGACACCAAACCTAACAGTGAACTCATCCACCATTGTCTCCAAAACCCACCATACACGTATCAATGGGCTGAGAAAACAGTTCCAGTTGCTGAAGGTAGTTCTGAAACAACTACAGAGAGGTATATGGAGAACTATAAGAATGTTTCACAAGACATACGAGATCAACTGAATGCTGAAACTGAAGCCGTTCAGATCATTCTCACAGGGATAGATAACGATATCTACTCCACAGTTGATGCTTGTCCGAATGCATGTGAAATGTGGAAAGCCATTGAAAGGTTGAAACAAGGTGAATCAATCAATGTTCAAGATCTTGAAACCAATTTATATTGGGAGTTTGGAAAATTCACATCACGGGATGGTGAATCACTTGAATCATATTACTCACGGTTCTACAAGATGATGAATGAGCTTGTCAGAAATCAGTGTCATGTTACAAATCATCAAGTGAATGTCCAGTTCTTACTTCAACTACAACCAGAATGGCAAAGGTTTGTGACTAGGTTTAAGCAGAGTCAAGAGCTGAAGACTGTCTCCTATCACAAGCTTTATGACATTCTGAAGCAACACCAGAATGAAGTCAATGAGATAAGAACTGAGAGACTAGCACGTACTGCTAATCCACTTGCACTTGTTGCTCAACAACAACCAGTTTACCATCATCAAAACCATCCTACTCAAACACTCAATAATTCCTCACAGATCGCAACAGTCCTACCAGACATAGAGGAAAAGCAATTGTTACCTCTTCTGCTCTACTTAGTCCAGAACCTGCTACGATAACTGAAGACGAGGAAATTCAAAGGAAAAGAATTAGACAAACTCATGGCTTTAATTTCTCTCTCGTTCAAGAAAATCTACAAACCTACCAACAACAACCTTCGAACTTCATCAAACACCAGTCGAGCTAATCAAGATAATTCTCCAAGAATCAACAGAGGAACTGGGTATGATAATCAGAGGGCAGTCAATGTTGCTGGGGCTAGGGAAAATGTAGGTACTCCGGTAGTGCAAAAGTCTGGGATTCAGTGTTATAATTGCAAGGAATATGGGCATGTATCAAGGGAATGTCAGAAACCAAAACGAGTAAAGGATGCAGCTTATCACAAGGAAAAGATGTTATTGTGTAAACAAGTGGAAGCTGGGGTTCAGTTGAATGCAGAACAAGCCGATTGGAAGGATGATACTGATGATGAGTCTGAAGAACAGGAATTGGAAGCACATTATATGTACATGGCACAGATTCAAGAGGTTACTCCAGATTCAGTTGACAATTCTGGACCAATCTTTGATGATGAGCCAATGCATAAGGTACAAAACAATAATGACAACTATAATGTGTTTGCCATGGAAAATGAACATCCTGAGCAACCTGAATCTAGTAATGACATATATCTGGCGGAACAAGGTGACTCCAATATCACTTTTGATTCATCGGATATATATATGAAAAGCTCACGGAATGACCAGGATGAAACTGATAATCTTGATCAAGAACGTGATTTGCTTGCTTCTTTAATTCAGAAACTAAAATGTGAAATTGATGACAGCAAAAACCAAATAAATTTTGAACATCAAACAAGATTTAGTTGAATAAATTGATAGGTGAAATTGAGGATTCAAAACTAGGAATAAAAGTATAGAAACATCCAAATAACCTTTTCAAAAAGGCAACAATGAACTGTCCAAGCTAATCAGTTTGAGTTTAAAGACCTTAAAGTTCCAAGGCGGAACTTGATAAGTATAATTATTTGAATTATGCGTCAAAGGTGAAACTGATTGTGCAAAAGCTAAAGGGGATTTATGTCATACAAAATTGAATTGAAAAGTCCATCTAATGCATATACCCCTTCCCAAAAAAAATAAATGATAAAATCAAACGATTTTGATATGAAAAAGGAGCTTTGTGCACATCAAGAAACCATCTCCATAATGTCACAAGCAAAAGAGGCTCAGATTAAGCTTTACAAAACTCGTGAAGACAAGGAACTTGATAAAGTCATTGCTTTAGAAAACAAAGTCAAGGTTTTGAATGATATTGTATATAAAACCGGCCAATCTGTTCAAACAATGAATATGCTTAATCGTAATTGTAAAACGAGTTTTGCAAAACCTGAGTTCCTCAAGAAAGCTCAAAGAGTGAATCCTCGTCTGTATGATATAGGTTGCTACAATGATAATCTTGCGTTAATATTAGCCCCTGATTTTGACGAAACGATTCATCTTGAAAAAGAATGTCGATCAAACTTAAGCGATTTAATCAGACCGTTTGATTATGATCAGTTGAATAATATTTATGGTTTGCTCGTTCCACAACGAGAAAAGTCGGCTGAACAACACTATTTTCCAAAAACGTCAAAGATGAGTCATACATCTTCTAATAAGGAATTTTCCAAAGAGTCTTTTCGTAAACAAACAACTTTGTTAGAAAAACGAATGGATGAATCCATTCCTTGGGATCAAAAGTGTAAAAGCTCTAAAGAACTTTTCAAGATTAAAAAGAGTGTTGACACGATTTTTGACGGAGTGGAACGTTGCAAACAAACAATCGCCAAAAGAACATATTTTGGTAACATCGATCCTTTCATTCAAAACACAATAGAAGGAAATTTTGGCCCCCAAATTAGCAGACTCAATGCGGACTTAGAAAATTTTCACTTGTGTTTTGAACTGATGAAATGGTTGCTGAATTTTGAATATTTTAATTCACCTTGAACATGAAGTAGACACTCTCAAATCTCAACTAGAAACTCAAAAACACAGTTTTTGAATGAAATCGACCGACTTTCAAGGGAATATTACTATGCTGATCACATGAATGCAATTCTTGGTGTATACACTGATCTGGATGAATTTACTAATTTGCAATGTGATTACGTAGAAACCTGGGAAAAATGTGAACATCTTGAAAAAGAGCTTTCAAAAAGTAGAACAATGTCAAAGAGTTTTGAAGCACTTCAGAAACATGCGATTAATCTTGAACTTGATTTACAACAATGTAAAGAAAAGATAAAAAATGACAAATCTTTCAAAGAAAATCAGTCAAACGTATTTCTAAAAGAACGTGAACAGTATTTTGAAATTCAAGACTTGAAAGCTCAATTACAAGACAAAGGAATTGCAATAAGTGAGTTGAAGAAACTCATAGAAAAGATGAAAGGAAAATCTGTGGAAACTAAGTTTGAAAAATCATCGGTTATTCGACAACCGAATGCTTTTAAAAGTCAAAGACAATCCATTTTAGGTAAACCAGCTATTTTTTCAGATTCTCTTGCAAAGAAAGATTTCTCAAAGTCAAAGCCAGTTACCACACAAAATGTGTCTAATGATTTTTCAAAACCAGTCACTACACAGATTTTGCGCCTTCAGGATATGTACGCCATTGTCAAGAACACAAATGTGATTGCACCAGGAATGTATAAAGTGCACACAAAGCCTAATCAAACTAGAACACCTCAGTTGCATCAAGACATTAGGAAACCTAACAAACGCGTGTCTTTCTCTACAGGAGTAATTCCCAATACTAGTGTTAGCAGACCACAGCTTAAGAGCAATCATCTGGAAGATAGAGTCATGTCTAACAATAGTCAAGGGAAGAAGCAAGAAGTAGAAGACCACCGTAGGAAGTTAAAAGGAAATAGTGTAGATACTAAGTTTGATAAAACATCAGTCTTGGGGAAACCGGTGTTACCATCAGTAAGAAACCAATCAGTTGTTAGACAACCGAATGCATTTAAATCTGCAAGGGCTCAAATGTCAAAACAACGGTTTGCCTCCCAAGTTGATGTGAACAAGAATTGTCAAAAAAGTCAATCAACATTATTTGCTCCTAAGTAAACAGAATCCACCTTTTGCCAAAACCTGATCACATGATTTGCATCTAGCTCATCTAGGAATTGTTTCTAAGAACTTGCAAAGATTTAGTTCAAATGACTGGTCAATAATCACTATCTAGATGCAGCTAAGAAAAAGATACAAGAAAGAGATAGGAACTCAACACTAGTGTGGCCTACTTTTGCAGATATTCAAACCACTACTGATGATAGGAAACCAAACCCTAGAAGCAACAATCAAACATCTAGGTGTTTGCCTATATCTAAGAGTAGTCGCGTTACGATAACGGTTGTGCCTAAAGCAGATCACTCTAAGAGTTCTAGTTCTTTTTTCAGATTCCAAAAACTTTGTTTGTTCTACATGTCATAAGTGTGCCTTTAATGCAAATCATGATGCTTATATAACAAAACTCCTGAAGGAAGTAAATTCACGTGCTAAGATTCAATCCAATAAGACCACAAACAGTAACAAACCCGTAGATCAAAAGAGTCATACTCAGAAACCTGGTAGGCAGATCTTTATAGGACATAGGTTTTCTCCTAATACGACTTCCGCTGTGCATGAGAAAACATCTCCTAGATCTGATCTCAGGTGGAAACCCACGGGTAGAATTTTCAAATCTGTTGGTCTTAGGTGGATTCCTACAGGGAAGTTATTCGACTCTTTCACAAGCAAGGTTGACAGTGAACCCCCACATGGTTCAAATGAAGATATCCCTAATATTCATGCATGCAAACAAACTCTGGATGTAAGTGCAGGTACATCAATCAATGTTCAGAAGGAACAAAATCTTGATTTAAGTGCAGGTACCTTATGTAATGTCAACAAGGAAAATCTCAGAGTATGGTTGCTAAAAAGGATGATATCTCAGAAACCATTGTCAAAGTGGATTCACAGATGATGATACAGAAAAATGACGTTTGATCACAACAGATCAAGCCTCGAACCTCAATGTCAAATGACGTTTGATCACAACAGATCAAGCCTCGAACCTTAATGTCAAATGACGTTTGATTACAACAGATCAAGCCTCGAACCTCAATGTCAAATGACGTTTGAACAAAACGGTTCAAGCCTCGCACCACAATGTCAACAGAAGTTCATCAAGCAGCTGAGACAGTAACAACGTCAAATGAGCTGGATGTGCTATTCGGTCCTTTGTTCGACGAATATTTCAATGGAGAAAATCAAGTTGTTTTAAAGTCTTCCGCTGTCACTACTACTGATGCATCAAATAAACGTCAACAACAACCTGATTCAACTTCATCCACTTCAACTCTAGCTACAACTGTCACTGCTAATGGAAACTTCGATTTGTAAATATTTTTATTCTCTCTTTATTTTTTATTTATAAAAAAAATTATAAAAAAAAATACCAAAATACCAAAAATACCTAGAAAAATATTTTTTATTTATAAATTTTTTATAGAAAAATATAAAGCCTAGAAAAACAAAATATAAAATCAGAAAAATTTCAAAAATACCAAAAAGAATCTTCTCGACATGTCTCTTGGAATCGATAACATTTACGTACCTAGAAATGTTGATTAACATCGACACGGGCGTGTAAATGAAGTTCGAACAGTAGATTCAAATGCTTTCAAAACAAGTCATTCTAAATTTTTCAGATACTTATGTACATTTCAGACATAACTCGGTCCCGAATGTAATAGGAAGTGGTAACGCTTCAGTGTGCTTACCTAAAATTTAGAAGAGGAAGTCTCTACATGTTTTAAAATCGTTGAACACAATTAGTCAAAAAGAACTTTCAATTTCAAAATTGTCTCCAATAAATTTATTTGTGGTATGTTTCCCTAAATAGTGGTATTGTTTAAAAATGTGTGTTCACACACACCCATCCTCAATAATTTTCAAAGAATTATAGTTCGTACAAGTGTTCATTTTAATGTAATCATTTTCTGAGGGGGAGCTTTTTAAAACAAAACTTTTAATGTTCGGATACTCTCATAAATGTCAATATTATGTAACCACACACATTCTGTAAATTAAAAGTTGGGAAACTTATAATGTCAATTATTAATATACACTGTTCACTAAGGCATCTCACTTCGTCTTCAACATTTTGTGGTGTCATATCAATTTTTCATTCTAATGTCAAGTTTTAATAAATATTGGTATCCCACATATACTGTTGAAGGGGAGCTATCAAAATCTGAATTCATGCTATATCGTGGTATAATTTTTCTCCCCATGAAATTTTTCATGTCAAATTTTAATCAATTGGTATTTCAAATACTAAGTGTTTTATTATTTAAAATAAGGGGAGAAAATGTGATTAAAATATGTTATAGACGAATGTGATCTTTAAGACTCTAAGTGCAACTCTTTCCTTCATGTGCTAAACAATTTCGAATCTCGGAGCACATGTGTAGGGGGAGTATTTGAAAATAACAATTTCAGAAAATGGTTTTATGGTTCGATCTTTATACCCAACAACCTATTAATTTCACGACGATTCTGAAGTCATAAGGTGTAAGGTTGAGTATAAGTCCTACGATCCAACTAGAACCGAAGGATCTACACCATGGACACTCATAGTTAGAAATAGCAGTCCTTAGGTATGATTGGAGATGAATGTGTATAAGGGAAGAATGCAGACTAAGATTGAGCTAACACTGGAACAATCACAACAAGGTGTTAGTAATGACGTCTTGGTAAGCATTGAAGGGGTTGAAGAATTAAAAAGAAATGTATGGATAAAGGGTGAAAAGAAAGAAGCCCTCCTTACACCTAGGCAAAAACCGGGTCAATCATAATCTACAAATCACAAGATGATTTGTTGATATTTGAAAAAGTGCCCTCATGACCAGTGGATGCAATGCACAACCCTTCCCAGCCATTCGGGTTTCTCTCAAAAGAAACTTGTCTCATTTGTCACGGAGATACACACGTTATCTATTAACATCTCACTCTGAGATTGTTGATATTGAATAGGTGGCAGTCTGCTCCAGCCTCCGATTACTAAAACCAAAAGTGCACAAATCGAGTCTAGAGCCAGAAGAGATCAAATAAAATCTCATTTAGACACAAAGTCAAAATAACACTGTTGAAACATCACAAAGTCACAGCTGTTAAACAAAGAGTCCTACACAATTAACCTTGAGATCTGCCAGAACATCTGAGTGATACATAATATTCACATGTATATTGAAATCCTGCGTGAGCCAACATCAAACAATCTCTTGGTAGGTGACTTACAAGATTATATAAGATTCGAGCTTGATGATAACTGGAAACTATGTTGGTCCCAGTAATAATTGACGACTTAATCAGAAAGATATTAACAATCTGATTCACTCTTACCGTGTTGTCTGCTTTTGAGACCGTTCCTGAAATTGATAACTAGCAGAAGCAATGGGAATCTAATACATCTGTTGTTAGAAGATCCTACGACTTGAGCGGAAACCTCTGTATCAATTTCGATTCTTTGAATCTACCTGATCAACAGGTAAATAGTAAAAATACTATATAACGGGAAACCGGAGGTTAATGCAACCGTACTCAATATGAATGACAAAGCCAAAATTCGTCATTTATTGCCTAATTGTCTTTTTTCAGGATTATACGACAATGTTGCAGCCTCATTCCAGCGAAGTCGGATCATAAACCACATGCTCAACTCAAGCTTATAAAGTCAAATCATCAACGACAAGATATTGATTCAATCTCACCCACCAACAAAGAGTCACAAGTCCAATAAAGAATCATCAATTGGGGAGATTTTAGACTTATAATCCTAAATGTCAAACAAGAATGTAACAAGTGTGAGTATGGTTGTTCAAGAGCACAAGTTGATCAAGGAAGTCAAATCAAGATTAAAAAGTCAATGGAGATGATGCATAGATAACGATCTCAAGAACTCAAAGTCAAAAGATAAAGGCTCAAAATCAAGATCACAAAGCATGAATGAACAAAGCCGTTACAAACAAGACAAGACCATAACAAGGCAAAGCATAAACGTCAAATGTCATATCTTCAATCTCATCGGTGGCACAGAGGAGTTTGAAGAAAGAGACCTCAACATTGGGGGAGATTGTTAGCCTTAATTATATTAAGTCAAACAAGAATGTTACGTTCTAAAAAGTCAAACAAGTTATGTAATTGTAATAGGCTAGTCAATTCAACGGCTGGTATTTTAAAGATACTAATATTGTCCGTGTTTCGGGCTCAAAGCCCAAGTTAAACCAAGCCCGGCCCATTTAGAAAGCCCAAGTGCAGGCTAAGTTATAAATAATTCCCTTCACGCACACAGGTTGAAGGGTGTTGTTTACTTTTTCACACACATTTGTAACTTCCCATTTTTCTCTCTAATCTAGTTTCTCTCTCTACTTTCTCTCTCTAAGATTTCTTCTTATTTTCTAGCACCTTGGTATAGATTATAGTTGTGTAATGGATTAAACTAGTGGGATAACAAATGGTTTGATCGTTTGTAGCAGCATCAGGAAGTGAAGAAAGAAATAAATGACGTGAGGTATTGTTAAATAAAAGGTAACTTCTATTACTATCATGTTACAATTCAAGAACAGAAACGACAATACTGCTTGTTCGAAATAGCATTATGGTAAGGGTCAACAATAAAAATTTTTTTTGTGAGAAAAAGAGGTGAAACAATTCGATGTGAAGATTCAATGATACTTACTGTTTGCGTGGGTCCAAGAGATATATTTGAAAAAAAGTTGTGTCGAGTTGTGGAATACATATTAAAATACATGTATTGGTGTCAAAAGACGTTGAATTGAAGTAATGTCGTTTGATATCACGTGAAGAGTTGAAAGTCAAAGTAAATCAAATTATGTTGTATTTGATACGAATCATGCGATATTGAAAAGAGACAGGATTGAATGGTCAAGAATTGTGTGCATTATTGGAATGCGTAAATTGGGGAGGCAGTTTTGGATCTCCTAAGTTGTAGGGTTATAGTCATTTAGACGCAATTGTGAGCTCATGGTATTTTTTTTGGTTCATTTATTAAGTAGCCAAGGATTTTGGTTAATACTCGATGTTCGTTGAAGGTTAATACTGGTCATTGAAATTTTTAAATTCTGCTTACACAAGTTAATTTTGGCGGTACAGATGTTAATACTGGCTTCATGTTATGTGTTAATACTGCTGATTAGTGACAGATCAGCGACACTACAGTGACAGATCTTGTGTCACGAAAAGGTATGGGAGAAATGAGTACAGGGTTATTGTGACACTTTGGCAACAAATTTGTGATGGTACAGTAACAGTTTTGGTGACTAATTTAGGACAGAATATATAGTCACTAAAATGCAGAATTTGTTTGATACCGTTTAGTTATGTAACTGACAGCTTAATTCCGATATAGCTCTTTGTACCGCTAGCGTTAAGGACGATATCGACGACACACACTTTATTTGGTTTTTGGAGTATTTGGATCTTGAACAATGAGATGTGTATGTTCATTTTAGAGTCAGTTTGATCTATAATTCTTGATTGGAAAAGTTACACGCTCTTTACAAATATTTTGGGGGGCATATGATACCATACAGTTCATGATATGATTATTGAGGAAATAATCATAAGCATTGAGTGGTTTCTGGTTGATCCGTCTGAGCATCATGAGGGACCCCTAACGACCGTATTTTTGGCATGTGAACGCCCATGCATAAATTGACACAAGAATATCCAAAGCATTTTATTACATGATATTGTCATAAGCATGTCTGTTTCGCACTGAAGGAAGTTTGATCTATGCTACTGAGTTTCAAGATTCAAGAACGGTGAGTATACATTTTAAGGGGAAGCATATTGTTGATAGACTTAACCATCCTACATGCATCCCTTGAGGGGAAGGTTTTGACTATTTGCACAAGACCCAATTAAATGATTACAAAAAGGTGAAGAGAGAATCCAATGATATGCAGCTAAATTTATTTGTGATGAACATGTATTAACATTTTTCTTCAACATGTTGTTTTGTAATACAAATAGGGGAAGATTGTTAGGATTTATAGATTTGATAGATTACAAAACCTATTAGAACAAAATGAAGAAATAAGAAACAATAATGAAAAGGACCAAATATGTAATTGTTTAGTTAGCTTAGATAGTAAGCTAGGGTTTGGTTGTAAATCCTAGCCACCTCTATTATATAAAGAGGGTTTTAGTTAGGTTAGCACTTACCAATTCCAGAAAAATGTAAACCAAAGGTGTGAGTGAGTTAGCTAGGCGTCAAGCCTATAAGGCACCTAGGCTTTTAGTAGTTCTTATTAGTAGTCTTATGAATAAGAAAACCTTGTTCATAACAATGATTGTGTTCTTAATTATTCTGCTACGTGTTTGTTAATCATTGTTATTATATCCTAGATGGCTAGATCTATGGTTTCTCAAATTTGACCTCAAATTATGCAGTTTGACTTAGTCAACTTCTACATTTTGTCCTCTAAATTATGTAGTTTGACTACACTTTCAGAGTAGTTGACTTGTCAACTTATTCAGTTTGACTAGTCAACTTATGAGGTTTGACCTAAAAATTCTAAGGTTTGATCATTTGCCCTTAAAAGTCAATTATTTTACACCGCTAATCCTTATTCCACGATTATACTTTCATGACAACGTTATCTAGACAATGTTCATCCGTTAATGACAATTCATTACAATTTTTGTCCTAGTTTAACAACATTCAATCAAAACACCAAAGCACATACAACACTTAATGCTAAAACGATCCTATACTAAAGATTTACTAAAATGTAAAAACGACTATTGATTTGGATTTAGAATGTCAAGTGATCACGAAGTTGATTTGGTATCCCTTATTTGAGATTGAATTTAGTTTGACGAAGGCGTTTACTTATTTCATCATCAAGACTTCCTTCTACTTTCTACCTCTTTTCTTTAAACCCCTCTATCAATCGATGACTTGCTTAAATGTATATAGCTTATGATTGAGACTTAAATTATCTAGTTCCCAGTAGTCGGGGTGGTTGGTTAAAGACATGGTTAACTGTCACTTAAAGGAGTTACATTGTAGTACTCAGTGTCACACACAAATGTCGACGTAGATAATTTCAAGAGGCGTTGTACGTCTTATACTTTTGATGATGGGTATAGGGTACTTAGAGGTTTGCTTTTGCACCGTTCTTCAATCAACAATAGTGCAAGCTTAAGTAACAAATTAGGGGATTTTACTTCATTTTCATGTTTGGAATATCGGTTGTCTTCCATCTATGGTCCCATCAGTAAGCCGACAGAATACGATGTTTGTATTTTTAGCCATTAAAAAAAAACAAAAAAGGAAGAAAAAAAAGAAGAGAGTTTAAAGGTTTGAGATGTAAATCATAATTCTCACTGATCTTATTGTGCTACTCCAAGACAATGGTACTTCACAGTCTAAGCAAATTTTTTTAAAGTTCTTCAATGACGTTCATAACTTTTCAAGATTTGTGCTTATGACAAGAATTTCTTGAGTATATTGATGTACACGAAAAATGAGCCTATCAGAGAGTTCACAAACCATTCATGTGGAAAATCCCGTGACATCTGTTAGTTATTCGTGACCAATAAAAGAAGGCAATAGCAAATAAACAAATGTTAGTGAATACTCGAGTAATGTTGTACTATTTGCAATAAAAGTGGGTGAAGTCGAGTAGCCTAATTTACCAAGTATGGTTAAGGTGAAGTATTCAGCAAACATGAGAAAGAATTGTGCTGATTTCTTGCATGTAACCCCGAACGAATATTCACCAAGACCTAATAACAAGTAGCAGTAGGATTTGGTGTGGTTTTTTCTTCTACAAAATTTTGTTGTGCACGTTAATGACAAATATAAAATATTACAAGGCAACATCAAAGTTTTAGAATCTGCTTAAGATAAGGATGTTAGTTTGGGGGGGGAGCTGATTCAAAAACTTTGCCAAAAATGAGTCTATGAAGAAAGCTTTTCAATACATGATGCATGGATTAGGGGGAAGTTAATCCAACTCATAACGGTTTTTGTTTAATTCTAGCAATGGTATCTTTGTACATTAAGACTCAGAAGATCCAAGTTTGTGGTACAAGCATCAAGACGAGAACATCAAGACGAGAAGATGTAGAAGATATTTCTGTTGGAAGACTTTATTTCTGTTGTATTTGTACTTGTTAGGAACATTGTAAGTAATTCTATATGTCCACATATTGGGGGAAGATTGTTAGCCTTAAAATATTTCAACCAATATGAAATTACACTAGATAATGTAAGGCGTGAAGCGTAGGGACTAATAATGACTAGTTAGGATAGATATATGTCACATGGCCTATAAATACCCCTCATATACTTCCATAGGAAGGTGAGGAAATCATTTGTAACACAAAGTGTGTGTGTTTCTCTCTCTATAAAACACACACATCTTTCCCTCTCTACCATTTTCTCTCTATCTTAATAATATGGCATTCTACTTTTTCATTCCTCCCTGACCTCCGGATCGTTGTTCTTGCTATGAATTTTTATTGTTATCAATTGACATCAGAGCTAACCAGGGACGTTTTATGTTTGATGTTTGCAAAATCTTGCAAAAATTATGTTTTTTAGCTATATACTCGAAAATCAAGAACCACAAATTTTGATGTTAAAAATGTTAAAGTTTGTGTTTTTATGTTAGATATAGCTTAAACATAGTTAGTTTTGCAAAAGATTTTGGGAAAAAACGCTTAAAATTGTGATTTTTAGAGGATTTTTGGTGTTTTTATTCGTGTGGAGTTTTTAGCATAATATGCGGTTTGGTCAATTATGCGGTTTGGCAAGGAAATGTTATGGTTTGGCAAGTTAAATATGCAGTTTGACCAAGGACACCTATGGTTTGACCAACAGCAACATGCGGTTTAACCACAAACAACCTGTGGTTTGACATAAATTAGTTATGTGGTTTGACTAAGGAAACCTGCGGTTTGATTACGAGTTATGCGGTTTAACCTCACCACATGCGATTTGACTTTGGTTAGTTTATGCAATTTGACCTCAAATTATGCAGTTTGACTTAGTCAACTTCTATTAGACGAAATGAAGAAAGAAGAAACAATGAAGGACCAAATATGTAATTGTTTAGTTAGCTTAGATAGTAAGCTAGGGTTTGGTTGTAAACCCTAGCCACCTCTATTATATAAAGAGGGTTTTAGTTAGGTTAGCACTCACCAATTCCAGAAAAATGTAAACCAAAGGTGTGAGTGAGTTAGCTAGGCGTCAAGCCTATAAGGCGCCTAGGCTTTTAGTAGTTCTTATTAGTAGTCTTATGAATAAGAAAACCTTGTTCATAACAATGATTGCGTTCTTAATTATTCCGCTACGTATTTGTTAATCATTGTTATTATATCCTAGATGGCTAGATCTATGGTTTCTCAGTTGGTATCAGAGCGGGTTGCTCTTGATATCTAGGATCTACAAGGTTTTTGGTGTCGTTTATGATGTGACGTATTGCTGATCATGATCTTTTTGAAGGCCACAAGATCTGATGTGTGGTAT
>BQNB010012142.1:0-44387 GCA_026074375.1 Tanacetum coccineum
GTCTTTGATATATTCAATCAAAGTTTCTACCATAGTTGTCTTGGATTTATTCAATACAACTAAGCTTCTTACAAGCTGAGCAAGATCTATTCAAGTTGGATCAACAAGCCATAATTCAAAACACTTAACATGTAAACACTTAGATCATGAACAATAGCAAGTAAGGGTCGAAAAAGGATTACATACCAATTCATAAAGATGTTAAGCATCATAATAACAAGTGTTAAAAATAATAATCTCACATAGTAAGATAGCAAAATTATTAATTATGATATCAAAAGTACATATAGTAAAAATACATATAGTAATATACTATCGGGGAACATGATATGCATGTCTTAGGTATGAGTACTCTAAAGTATGACACTTTTAAGAAATGTTTGAAACTAGACACATGCAATTCTATTTTTAAAAAAAATAAAAACCTAGATAAAAAGGACCAAGACACATGCTCGATGACTAAGACTCAATTGACACCAAATTTATCCAATAAATCACACAACTTTGATAAACAAGAACAAAATTCGTTTATAGTTTGACACACCATTGTTATGAGACGACTTCGTCCAAGATGTCATTCGGATAAGGAGTACTATCGTTTTTAGAACGACATGTTCCTTAAAGTTTCTTTGTTAAGCATTATGTATGCTTTTCATGTGTGGGGTTCTAGGAAAAACATTGTTGTAAGACTTTGGGTCGAACTAAATATTGATGATAAGGGTGATATGGAAAAACATGATTTGAATACGTAGTGTGTTTGATTTGTTGAGAATACATATTCTAAGTATGTTCTTAGAAGAAAAATATTAATAATAATAGTAAAATGAAAATTATGACATGTAAAAGTAAATTGATGTCAATGATATTTTAATACGTCATGTCAACATATATACTCGAAAGTAGTTATATTATGACAAGAATAAATATAATGAAAAATGATATGTATCTAGAAGTAAATGAAAATGATTCCATATAATGGAAGGTGAGGAAGGATGAGCGAGAACGAAGAGGGAAGGTGTTGATATAAGGTTGGCAAAGACGGTTTAGAATAATATATGATTTGCACTAACGATGACATGAGTGATTGGGTTGGACGTAATCCTGGTGATTGGGTTGCATGTGATTGGTTGTCAATGTTGACGAATGGTATGTGTTTAATTACACATACCTTTTGCCTATTAAAATGTGCCTAAAAGACCAAAACCAAGCACGGGAATGAAAAGAGCGCGAAAAGTCAAGTCAAAGCCAGTCAAAGTCAAGTCAAAACGGAGTCAAAGTCAACCCCGGGACACGGCAATAAAAGAGCATCGAAAAACGAACCCAAAAACCCAAAAATGTCAAAGTGGGCCAACCCGTACCCATTTTAGTGGGCCGGGTCAGCCCACTATTATTGTTAAAACCTTAAACTAAATAAAAGCCCAAACCCCTTTTATAATGAATCCTGGCCCGAATCATTTTAATAAAAAAAAGCCCAATACTAGGCCCAAAGACCTCTTAACTCAGTTAAGCCCATCTCCCTTTACACCTTACACCATTAGTCCTTTAAGGACTAACGGTGCAATACACAATACACTTAAGGGGCCCAAATTACACTTTTGCTTAACCATTTACCCCCTTTTACCCATAAATCCTTTTCACCCCTCATCTAAAAATCATAACACTGTACATCTTCCCTAAATTCCAGCCAATATCTCTACCCCAATATTCACCCATCGTTTCCTTCCCTGCAACATGACAAAGTTAAACCCAAACCCCATACCATAAAACAAAGAACACACAGTTGGCAACCTCTCTCTACTCTTATTCGTCAATCATGATCCAACGTATATGGTTAAAACCCTTGGTGACCACTCCAATCCAAGGGTTCAAATTGGAGAGGCTAGAAGCTTCATAGCTAAGAGACAAGATAAAGGAAACTAGGGTTTTGAAGGTATATAAAAGGAAGAAGGATTGAAGACTAGAGGGGGAGTAAAGTAGTTATAGTTTTTAATTTATTTTTAAATGTCTTAATTTATGTTTTCTTGTCTTTAAATTTTTATCTTTACATTTCAAAGCCTTGTAATCCTTTTACTGTTAATGAAATTTCAGTTTTCCAAGTTTTCAAATTCTGTCTTTTAAGCTTATTGGTATGTGTTTAATTACACATACATTTGACCAATAAAAACAGACTTAAATAACAAAAAACGTACCAAAAATACCTTGTATTTGTATATTTTGAATTTGTATTGTGCAGGTAGCGGATAATAAAGAAAAGGACAAAAACAAAGCCAAAAACGACAAAACCAAGCACGAGAACGGAAAGAGCGTGAAGAGAAGTCAAAGTCAACCCTGACAAAGTCAAAGCAAAGTCAAAGCCAAAAAGTTATCAAGTCAAAGAAAATACAACTTTAGGGACTAAAGTTGTCAAATCCCTAAACTTAAACATCAAGGAATTAAGATGCAACTATGCTATATATAACTTTAGGGGCCATTTCTGCCAAACCCTAAAGTTATATAGTCACAAGGACTTAACCTGCAAATGAACATAACACTTTAAGGGGTGATTTCTGCCAAGTCTCCAAAAACTTTGCACACAAGGACGATGGATGCAACAAATATATAAGAGTTGAGGGGCCATATTTGTCAAACTCTCAAAACTCTCACCCCTGTCATTACCCAAAACAGATAATAAAACAGAGCAACTCACTTTCCCGCCAAATTGCTCTGTTTGTGTATCTTCAACCATGCACCACCCTGCAACTCCAAGCCAAAAACATCACCTCCCACCTCTACCCCACATCACAAGGGGCACATTGTCCACCTTGGCAATCCCCATTAACATCATTGGGCATTAAAAACGACAAGGAATTGAAGGGTTTAGATCGAATGCTTTGGGACTACTCAAAATTGGATGGCTTAGATGGTGCTTGGACTTGTCTCACACAACAAACACACATGGTTTCCCTCTCACAAAAGAAACACAGGAAAGAAGAAGTCAAGACCCCAAGACCTAGAATCTTCTTAGTTCTTATAAAAATAGGACTTGTGTAAGCTTGGGGGCAGATGTAGTTTTAACCTAGTTTACTTTTAAGTCATTTTTACTTACTGTCTTTTAATTTACTAAGTCTTGTAACCTGTTTCTAATATTAATGAAAGTTTGAAGTTTTTAAGTTAACCTTTGATATTGTATTGTTCTTAAGTTAGTGTTAAAAATCTTTCAAAAGCTCTCTATTAAGTTTATACACAACCTGTTTTCATTAAGCAATTTAAAGATATTAAGTGTTAAGAAAATTCACCAAAAATCACCCTAAAAATTACCACATCTTATTTTTGGATGATAAGCCAAAAAGAGATGGGCTTATGGACTCTTACTAGCTTGTCTTTGACAAGCTAGAGCTTGTAGATCCTTTTGTTTACCCAGTTTGTGCAAGGGCTTGTAAGTTTCCTTTTTCCAATTTCTAGCTTATTTACTGTTCATCACCTTAATTTGTGCTTATTCCTGCTTATGCTTGCTTATTTATGTGCCTTTTATGCTTGTTTGACCTTATTTGTTGCTTATCTGTCACTAGTTTAAATTTTGCTTCATAAACTGCCTTATATGCCCTCTATTCTGCTTATTACTTGTTTGCTCTTTTCAGTGCTTATTGCTTTGTTCTTATTGCTTATTTTAGTTTAACTTTACAAGTTTATTATCTGTTTTTAAGAAATCTTGCTTGAATTTTAGTTAATCAGCCTAAAAAGTGATTTTAAGAACCTAAAGGGGTGTTTGGCACAAGGTGCCAAAGTGGGTCAAATGGGTGTTAAAAAAAGTGTGGGTTACTTTGCCAATTTTGGCAAGCATTTTATTAATCAAAATTTGCTGTTTTCAAAAGTTTTTAAGTTTCAAAGCTTAACAATCGTCAACATACGTCTCACGTACTTAATTTCAACCAACAATTAATCATATGTTTCACGGCTTCTTCTTGATTTGTAAATTCCCGCAGAAAGGAGAATCCATTCTTTTTTCGGCTAAAGTATAGAATTAAAATCCGTGAAAGAGTTAAATTGTGAATTCAATCCACAACAACAATCACTTTACCTACTTAAATCCAATATCCATTCACAGCATCAAAAGTCAAATACCAAAACCAATTTACCAACTCAAACATCAAGTTTTCTTCAGAATGGACACAGTTTCTTTTGTTCAATTTATCTAAAATGTGCTAGAGAAGACACAACTTTCAAGAATTAAAAGTATTAACATCTTCGAGAAATCAGTCCAATTAAGTTTCTCACAGATACTTTACAAAGATTTTGGTACCATCCTATCTTCAAGAGGTAACATTCTCTCAAGACTATGATTTACTAAAACACATCTTAACCAAAGAAATAATTTCTCAACTGATTTGCAAGACTACTTTAAAAGAAAACTCAAAAACTTGAGAAAGAGATTCAATTCAGAATTCAAAGCGTGTATGCTGAAATATACAAGATTTGATGCTCAATCCTTCTACGATGCAATGATCTTTAACATGGATTCCATTAGGAAATACATGCATGAGATAACTCTTCATCAACAACGAACTCCACAAGTGTTTGAAACCAAAAGAATTGAATCAAAGCACAAGAATATCATTCAATTCCGATTCAACATTGAATGATGATTCATTGAAAGTTAATTTAGTTTTCATGACAAAACACTTGTTCGATAAATGAAGAACATAATCAGAGAACTTCAATCTAGCAAATCAGTAAAGAAAGCATCTTGGAATCTGTACAAAAGATGTACATGCAATCTAATACAAAGATGTCAAAAGCAAAAAGAAAAGATGCATGAATATTTTCAATCTCTTCATTCACACCATCAATTCTCAAAAAAGACTTAAAAGCAACATTCGCATCGAACATGGATTCAAACGAGCATTCATGTCACTCTTGGTCAATATGCTGATACTTTCATAAGTACAATGATCCACAACGTGAGACAACTACAAAACAACTTATGACAAAGGATGTATTTCAAAGTAGAAGATCCATGCAGCCTTTTTGTGGTAAACAACCAGTTTCAAGAAGTGTGACAATTTAACAGTTTACTTTAGATATAACAGACAAATGACAAACAAGTACTTTTGTTGAATATACTAGAATCGCGTAACCCCTCAAAGATGACTCTACTCCCAACACAAGGTTAATGTCAAGAATTCTGTTGCTGAAAGAACAAGTCATCTAAAGAACATATGATAACAGAAGAAAAAAAAAATCACAGATGCACGACGCAAGTGATTAATAGTGATACGTGGTAAAGTAGTGATATTGTATTGTTGTCATGAAAAAGCATTGGTGAACAAACCAGAAGTGCCACGATGAAAAGCACCAGGTTAGGGAATGATACATATGCTTGATGATGCAGAAATAATCCATTTAAAGATGAAAAGCCATAGCAGAGTAAAAACTGACTGCTAATATTAATATCTTATTTGCAATAGGAAACAACATAACTGAACAACCTAAAATCATTAAAAAAGGTAGGTTGACCAGTATCCTATGAACAATGTCAATTAAAGTCTTATCTGAATTCATCACCTGATAGACCAACAACTAGACTACTCATATCAATCCTTTCGAGTCTGAAATATTTTTCACTTCAAAAAGACCAATGCCAATTTCATAAAAGAATTTTTTAAGAGGAAGACATTGATTGTTGCTCTTGAATGAAACATGCAACATGGTTTAAATTTTGAATAAACAATGTAAGTAAAGCCAAAAGGTTAAACGTGCCAAAATTGAAATGAGGAACAAATTAACATCGAATTAAACATAGTGTGGCGCTAATTACTTACGTTAGAATAACTTGTTAAATAAGGAAAATGAGACTTTGAAAAAGCAATTACAAATATCTATAAGATTCTATTTAAAATAACAAAGATCAAAGACTATAAGAACAAACAACTTCTAAATTCTTGCTGTGCCATATTATGCTTGATTTAAAAAGCTCATATTCAAGAAAAGGGGTTTGCAATTGCTGCTGCTTTAAAGAAATGACATTAAGGAAAAGATGGTAAAAGACTAGTGTAGATACAGATTTACCTAAAAACATCAATCTTTGGGGAGAACCGGTGGTTACAATCACAAGAAACCAATACCAGTTGTTAGACAACCGAATGCTTTAAAACTGAAAGGCCCTCAAAATGACAAAACAAACGGTTATGCCTCCCAAGTTGATTGAAAAACAATCGTTAAGACCAGTAACTCAACACTATTTGCCTAAGAGAAGAGAATCCGTTTTTGCAAAACCTGATCATATGATTGCATCTAGCGAATCTAGGAATAGTTCTAAGAACATGCCAAGATTTAGTTCAAATGACATGTCATGACAGCTACTAGAATGAAGCTAGAAAAAACGACAAAAAAGATATGAACTCCAAAAATGGATGTGATGCATTCTGCTAACTTTTCAAAGCACTTCTGAAGTAGCAAACCAAAAACCTAGGAACACTAAACACTCATCAACTAGGAAGTTTTGCCTATATCAAAGATAGTTCGTAACAATAATCGCGAGTTGCCCAAAAGCAGATCTGTCAAAAATTCGTATTCTTTGTCTCAGATTCCAAACACTTTGTTTGTTCAAACTATGACATAATGTTTCTGTTAATGAAAATCAGAAAAAATTGGCTTGTAAACAAAACTATGTAAACTCCTGAAGGAAGTGAATTCACAGATGCAAAGATCAATCCCATAAAGGACTAGAAAACAGAGACAAACCGTAGTTAAAGAGAAGCCATAACTCAATAAACGTAAGTAGGCAATCTTTACAGGTTATGAGGTTTCTTCAATAATACTTCCGCTGTTGTATAAGAAAATCATCTCCTAATCTATCTTAGAAAGGTGGAAACCCATACTTGAATTTTCAAATTCTATGGTCCTTAGGTGATCGACAGGAAAAGAACATTTGAACTCTTGCACGCTCAAGGTTGACAATGAAACTCACACAAGGTTCCAATGTATATATCCCTAATATTCATGTTAATCAAACAAACGCTGGATTTATGTGGCAGGTACCTCACTCAATGGTCAAAAAGCAACAAGAGAATTAACTTAAGCGCAGAGTGCATTAAACATATGTAAAAGCAGAAAATCTCAAAGTGTGGTTCTCTAACAATACTGATATCTAAGAAACCATTATCACAGTGGATTCACAAATGATGAATTTACTATGATGTTTGAACACAACGGTTCAAGCCTCGCTCCACAATGTCAATAGAAGTTCCTACATCAAATATGATGATGCCATGACGTTAATAGCCCAGAGTGGAAAGTCTATTCGTTCCATAGTGTCGAACGAATATTTCAATGGATAAAATCAAGTTGTTTAAAAGTCTTACGTTGTTCATACTGCTGATGCATCCGATAAACGTCAACAACAACAAGATTCAACTTCATCTACTTCAACTTCGACTTGTAAATATTTTTATTTAATTTTTTTTTGAAAAAGAAAATACAAAAATATAAAACCAACCAAAAGAAAATAGAAAAATATAAAATCTAGAAAAACAAAATATAAAAAATCAGAAAATTTCAAAAATACCAAAAAGAATCTTCTTGGAATCGATAACATTTACGTACCTAGAAATTAGGTGATTAACATCGACACACGGCATGTAAATGAGTTCAACCAGATTTCAAATAGCTTTCAGAAACGATGTCATGATTCTAAATTTTCTAAATGGACTGTAATGTACATTTCAGTGCAAAACACGAAAACCCAACTAAAAATTTTATGTAATAATATTAAATTAATTAGGGGTAAAATAAATAAAGATATGGGGTAATAGGGAAGTGAACGCATTCAGCGCGCTTACTCAAAAATAGAAGATAAGATCATTCTATCAGATTTTTAAAAAGTCGTTGACACAATTTTTCATAAAGTAACTTCAATGTCAAATGTCTACGATAAATTTGTGGTATTTTTCCATAAAAAATTGTGTTTGTTAAAATTGTGTGTTAACCACTCCTTACCTATTCTCGAATAATGTTTTAAAGAAATTAAGTACGTAGAATGCATTTTATTAATCAATTTCCTAAGGGGGAGCTTTTTAAATAACAAAGCCATTTAATGTATAGATCATCTCCATAAGTCAATTTTTATGTATCCAAGACACATCTTTGAAATTAAAATGGGAAACTTAATGTCAATTAATAATAAACATCTGTTTCTCGTAAGGGCATCTCACTCCGTCTTCAACATTTTGAGTGTCATATCAATTTTTCATTCCAATGTCAAGTTTTAATAAATATTGGTATCCCACATATACTGTTGAAGGGGAGCTATCAGAAAATGAATTCATGCAATATCGTAGTATAATTTTTCTCCCCATAGAATTTTCATTGGTTCCCCCCAAAAAAAAAAAAAAATTATTTAATCAAAGTATTTCAAATACTAAATGTTATTACTAAAATAAAGGGAGAAAATTGATTAAAATATGATATAGAAAAATGTGATCTTAAGACGCTAAGTGCAAACTCTTCCTTTATGTGCTAAACATTTCGTATTCTCACGGAGCACTGTGTAAGGGAAGTATTTCAAAATAACAATGTTAAAAATGTTTATTTCCGATCTCTATAACCCACAACCTATTAAGTTTTTCATGACGCTTCTAAAGTAATAAGATGGTTAGGTTAGAAATTAGTCTTATGATTCCAAACCAAACCAAGATCTACCCAAGGACACTCTAATATTAGAAAAAGCAGTCTTAGGATGAATGGGGAGAAGAATAGTATAAGGGAAAAAATGCCGACTAAGAATTAACAACACCGAACAATCACAACAAGGTGTTAGTAATGACATCTTGTAACATTGAAGGGGTTTGAAGAATTAAAAAAGAAATGTATGGATAAAGGGTGAAAACAAAGCAGCCCTCCAAACACCTTAGGCAAAAACCGGGTTAAATACATTAGCTACAGTTTTCACAAAGATAATTCTAAAATTGAAAATAACATCATGGACCCATGATTGCAATACGTCAACCCTTCTCCCAGCCATTTGATTTCTCGTAAAAGAAACTTTTTCTCATATCACGGAAACACACGTTATATATTGACATTCTCATTCTGATATTGTTGAATATTTGAACAGGGGTGAGTCCTGCTCTAGCCTCTGGATTCAACTAAACCAAAGCGCCAAAATCAAGTCTAAAGCCAGAAGAAATCAAATTAATAAACTCTCATTAGGACACAATGTCAAAAACTACACTTTTAACATCATAAAGTTCACAAGTGTAGACAAGATTCCTACCATTATCCTTTAGATCTTGCCCCAGAACATTCCAATGTACTTAAGTCTCGACAATGAAGATGGAAAATCCTCTTGAGCCAACATCAAACAAGCTCCTTGGTAGGTGACTTGCAAGATTCTAAATGAATCGAGCTTGTGCTAACTGGATATCAATTTTGGTCTAGTAATGAATTGACCGACTTAATCAAAAGATGAACAATCTGATTCACTCTTACATTTGTCTGCTTTGAAATGTTCCGTAATAAACAAGTAAGCATGGTGAATCTGATACCTCTGTGTTAGAAGATCCTACGCTTTGAGCTGGAAACCCTATCAAGAATTCTTTGAATCTAACCTGATCAAAGTATATTATGATACTATAAAACAGGAAACTAGAGGCAATGCTACTGATCTCAAGATAAATGTACAAAGCCATATTCATCTTTTATTGCTAACTATATTATTTCAGGGTTAGACGACGGTGTTGCAACCTCATTCCAGCGAAGTCGGATTCATAAACCACATGCTCATACTCAAGCTTTTAAGTCAATCGTTCAACATCAAGATAGTTGATTCTAAACTTCCCTACCATCAAAAAGCTTCAAAGTAAAATAAAGAATCAACTACTGGGGAAAATTGTTAGACCTATGATCATATATGTCAAACAAAAATGTAACAAAGTATGAGCATGATGGTCAAGAGCACAAGATGATAGAGAATGTTAAATCACGATGATTCAAGTCAAGGAGATGATGCAAGATAAAGATCTCAAGAACTTAAAGTCAAAAGATAAAGGTTCAAGATCAAGATCATAAAGCATAAATGAACAAAGCCATTACAAATAAGCAAAGACTAAGACCGAAGATAAACAAGGCAGAGCATAAACATCAAAAGTCATATCTTCAACATCGGGGGAGACAATGATAAAACAAGACAACCTCCTACAAGAATATTATCGGTTATACAAGAATGTCAACATAGAAGATCAAGTCCTTCACATAAAGAAGACTTCAACAACGGAGGAGTGTGAAGAAAGAGACCTCGACATTGGGGGAGATTGTTAGCCTTATTTTTATATAAGTCAAACAAGAATGTTATTGGTCTTATTAGTCGTAATTAATTGTGTTAAGTAATAGGCTAGTTGGGTTCAACGGGCTTGGATTGTAATCTAATATTGTCTATGTTTTGGGTTCAAAGCCCAAGTTAAGCCAAGCCTGGCCCATTAAGAAAGCCTAAGTGTCAAGTAATAGGCTAAGGGTATAAAAGAAACCATCTCCACACATGGAGAGGGTGTTGGTTGCATTTGTTTCATTTGTAACTCACCATTTCTCTATAAATCTAATCTTTCTCTCTTTACTTTCTCTCTCTACATCCTAGCTTATTTTTTACTCTTTATAGCTTATTTGGTATTGCTTAAAGTTGTGTTTGGATCTTAAATATATGGGATAACACCTACCTTGTTATAAGTATTAAACTTAACAGTGCAAGGTCCTGTGTGATACAGAGTGCATTTCTTACACAAGGGACAGTTTCTAATAAACCCATTGTTTTCAGTTGGAGTGACAGCATAAGACCTGAAGGTTTCCTATCTTCTATTCTGTTGTGGTTGGTGATTATTGTAACGGTTGTTGGTGTTGGTGTTACGGTAGTTGTTGTTGTTGAAAGTTCTCCTGTCGTCAAACTTTCATTTGTGATCACTTGATACTTGCACAGGAGTGTGCTTTGTTATCTGATCCATTAGCCTCTGGGCTATTTTAATGGCTTCCTTTAGAGTTTGAGGTTTAGAGGCGGTAACATTCCCTTCAATACTTCGAGGCAATCCCCCGATGAAAACTTCTATCATTTTCTCAGAATCTGGCACCATAGTGGGACACAAGGTTGCCAATTCCTGGAATCTTCTCACATATGTCTTGAGATCATTCCCTTTCACAGTCAGATGGTAAAATTCGTCTTCCATCTTCTGGACCTCAGTTCGGGGACAGTACTTCTTTATCAACAGCTTCTTTAATTCAACCTAGGTTATCTTGTAAGCTTCTTCTATCCCAATAGGTTGGGCAAAAGAATTCCACCAGGATAGAGCTTCTTCAGTTAAAGTACCAGTAGCAAACTTCACCTTGTAGTCTTCGGTACAGTTACTACAGGAAAACACTGATTTAGTTCGCTTAAACCATCGGATAAGTCCAACAGCTCCTTCCGTACCTTTGAAGTTGATAGGTTGGTAGCTCATGAACTCTTTGTAGCTACATTTTCTTGCTACATGAGCTTCTCTTGGTCTGGTGGTATTATCAGTATTTTCCATGTTAGCGGCTTGTGCTTCCAGAGCTGCAGAAACACTATCAGCAACTAGTTTCTTGATGGCAGCTTGAGTCATGGCTGGTGCTTCAGATGTTGACGTCCTTTTGGGAGGCATTATATCAACATAAGACAACACGTAATAAGAATGATATCACAATTCTTTCCTTAAAATGTGTAAGGTTCAAAAATAAACATTGTCATAATATAGACATCATAGATACTTATTTGATATGAATTCTAACAAGTATCTAACTTATTAGAAGTCACGGTATGATTCATAATGATGAAGACGAAGATGTAATATAGGACACATGATGAATATAAAATGAGATCACCATTATATTATATCATGAACGACTTGCCTTTGTACTATACATAGTCAAAATTTGACAAGTGTTGTTATTTATACCATACATCCCGTGGCTAGGTTCTATCAAAGGCTATAACTAGTATCTAATCTAGTAGTCCGATGGTCCTTCTTGGCTGTTCTTGTGTTCATAGATTGCATTCAGAAGACTTTCCTTGTCTGCTTGGTGACGAGCCTAGATATCTTCGATGATTGCGCGCACGCTCGCCTCGCGCTCGCAATCCTAAAGTGGAGCCAGAGCATTCTTGCTATTATTTCCCATTTTCTTTCTTTGAAGTTTAGCAATTTAAGTATGAGACTTTCAGAGTTCAGCTTTCAGATTGTCAAAATCTTGTTGTATGATCACCTAGCCATTTCTGAGACCTTCTATTTTGCCTTCTAAGTTGCTCAAATAATAGTTTAGCCATCTTCAAGTCCGTGCCACTCCGTGCCATAAGTTGCTCAAATACCTGAGATAAACATGCAAAAATGTCTAACAAATGTTGAGTGAATTCATAGGTTTTATGTTCAACAGTTTGGGAGTACAAGATCTGGTGTGTGAGGTGGGTTACATTGTTATACACCCATAAGTGTTAATAGTTGCAATATGGAGTACAATTATTATGGGAACCAGTTATTATTTGCCCTATGCTATGCACTAGACCCTTGAGATAATCAATATTCATCAATAGTTACCCAACGGGTGCCTTTTCCACCACCGATATAACGCGCACGCGCAGAATGAAGAGCGTTTGGTTACCAAAAAGTATAGGTACACTAACGGGGAAGCTCAGTCCCAAATAGATCTATTCACAGCATTCGCGCTTACTCCGAAAAGTAATTAACGGTTCATGATTGTGGGGTCTTAATGGTAAAAGTAAGGACTTAGGCAATAATATATCAGGATAGCATACAGTTGGAAAAATACTCATATTCATGGTTTATAGCAAGGCTGTCAAGATCGCGATCCCACATGGGATTGTTTTTGTCTTTGCAAGATCAAGATCGTAAGATCGAATCGAAATCGTAAGATCCTACCAATTTATCATGTTCTGTAAGCAACGGATAAACGAGTCAAAGTATTTTTATTTTTACTCATCTTCAAAGATAAATATATATAATATCTTCTTGAAAATTTTAAAGTTCAAATTTAAAATACCAAAGTAAAAGTAAAACACAAAAAAGTTAAGTTTCAATCGTCACATTTACGATTTAGCGGAATAAAATTACATAAATGCGTAATAAACGTCTCAAAACAAAGTACGTCATTAGTATAACTATAATTAAGGTATCTTTATTAAAACTTAAAGGTTAATAGTTAAAACTATGAAAAGGTAAAAGAAAAAACAACAATTACATGTAAGAAACTTATTGCTTCAGGTAACTAGAACATGAGACGAAGAACCCTAATTTGTTTCATGTAATTTCAATTTAAGGAAAGTAGATAATTAGGTTTATTGATTATAAAATATGGAAATGAAACGTCAATACTTGTTACTGAGATCAGCGGACTCGTATTGTTCTTTTTTGGGCCTAAAAAAAGTAATGGGATAGTAAGTATGTAAGTTAGTAAGTTAGTAACTTGGTAATTTGGTAAACTCGTATCGACACGTGATCTTACGATCTTACGTGCGAGTTTACGATCCTACTTACGATCCTACCTCTGATGCGATCCTACACCGATCCTACACAATTTTATCAGGTGGGCACGTAAGATCGTACGATCTTACACGTAAACTCGCGAGTTTGACAGCCTTGGTTTATAGCATGTATCCTCCTCGCGGGTTTATAAAAACATTAAAAGATTTAAAATGCGAGGCTATGAACTCACCTTAACAGGGGAAATCTGATTGATGGCAAAAGTATATCAAGTGAAAGTAACGGCTTCATCACACAACCTGGGGTAATATGTCAAGTCTTAGTTTGATTGTTTATGTTTCACAACTTTACAGAGTTTAACATTTATATTTGATTTATTAGTTTATGGAAATATTGTATCACTGTTCGGGCCATCATAATTCAGAGGTCACTCGTCAAAATGTATACCCAAATGAAACTCCTCACTTGAAGCTCCCTAGTAACTTGATACGATAAAATTTTAAGTTTCTTCAAAAGTTAGTCGATGATAAATTACGTTAAATATATAACGTATTTGTTTTATAATATTAATATATATTTTTATAATTTATATAAAAATATTATATTTTATATTTTTAAGTTTGCAAAAATGGCAATATATACCCTTGGTTTATAAACTTTTACAAGTTTAGTCATTTATATATAAAGTATATAAAATTTAAACCTTTAACTTTAGAACTTGGAAAAATAGGTCCTTATAGTTATAACTTTAGAATAATAACATTTTCAGCCCCTCTAGTTATAAATTTTAGAAATTTATGATATATACCCCTTGCATGGAAATATTTACAAATCAAGTCCAAAAAGCCATGCAAGCTTATTTTAGGGTTCCAAATGATATTTGCAGGTTATAGCTTATTATATGAAACTCCCTAGTAATTAGTACTTTGTTAACCACATAATATTTCTATATAGCTCAATCACCAACTATTGGTTTTGGTAAATTGGGTTTAAGAAGTTAAAACGTTTTTTAATTACGTTTAGTTAAAAAAGGCGTTAACTTCGCATTTTATACACGATTCTCGCGTTTTTTCTTATTGCCCATCTTTTCGTACCAAGACGAGTTATCATAATCGACATTTTTGAATTTCAGGACCTATGGTGAACAGTAAAATTATTTTCAACATCAGACCTTAGGTATATTTTTTATCGATTTAATTGTCGTAAAAAACCAGTAAAAGTCGTATTTTTATTCGTTTTAGCAGTTTTTTTTTTCGATTCTTTGGAGGACGTTTCGTATTTGTAAGTTCTACTTTTTTATGAGGTTACAAAATATATAACTTTCTGTCATGAGTTAGTAAACTTTATAATAAATAGTTTTAATAATAAGTATTAATTGTCGTAAATCGCGAAATTTCATAACTCGTTCTTATTAATTGAAATATTTACGATTCTTTCATTTTGGAATC
This sequence comes from Tanacetum coccineum, assembly GCA_026074375.1. NCBI lineage: Eukaryota > Viridiplantae > Streptophyta > Magnoliopsida > Asterales > Asteraceae > Tanacetum > Tanacetum coccineum. Next base: position 14,918 of record BQNB010012142.1, read on the forward strand.
CTAAAAAATGTGTAATTATTTATTAAAAATATTAACCCTTGCTGTTTATAATTCTTATAAAAATGTTTTTGATAAAAATTTACTTTACGACTTCGTTTTATTAATCGTATAATAGTTTTAACGTATACTTTTTCGTTATTAATCGTTTTAACAAGTTTCTTACTTTTTCGGATCGTCGTGAAATGTATTTTCTTATAACAAATATAAATGGTATGTCTAAATTTCGAATTTTGGACAGCAAGATTTATTAGTTTGTTAAGACCATTTTACACTCTTTTCTTTATTTACTTTACACGTTTGTATTTTCCACAAATCTCATATCTCATTCCTTATCTATAGTTAATACATTTATTTCTAACTTTATATTTAGTGTCCCTTTGTCCATCGCTATGTCCTCATGTGTCTAAGTACCCATTTGTTAACAAATCCATTATTCATACCTTTAAAACCCATAACTTTTTTTATGTAACTTAAATTTTACTGTTTTGTTCACATAATCATTTTTATGTTAACAAGTGTGTAATTCATTTGTGTCCAACCATTTTAACATGATGTCTAAACATTCATAAGGGTATAATAAAGTGTAATTATGATGACACACAATATAAACTTTCTTCTTTACAAGTTAATGTTACTAAATGTGTTTTAAGCTAATAGAATAATACAGTATGCATAAAAATGAAAGTTGGTAAGAACATAAATGAGTTCAATAGACCTTATGAGGTAAGATGATGATGATGCACAAGTACTAAACCCTTGTTTAGCCACAAAAACCAAGCTTGCACTTAAGAAACCCTAGCTTTCTTTAACTTGAGAAATACTTGGAAATGGTGATTCAATGGTTGGAAACACCTTAGAATGACTTATAATAGATGTGTATAGAAGGGTATAGATTGAATAAAATTTTGTATGGATTGTTATAAAAAGGGTGTGTGAGCCGTGGCTTATATGTGAACAAGAGGGAGTATATGTTTGATTTTTGTAAAGTGTTTATGTGTATGCTTTCTCACTGATTACATGTTTATTATTATGTGCAAAGAATAGTCAAGGGACAAAGCATGGTACCAAGTGATGGTCTTTGGTCTTAGGGATGGGTTTATGAGTCAAAGAGACAAGAAATGACTAAGGTATGGAGTGGTATGAATGGAGTATGGTGTAGATTAAATGGAAGTGATGTATATTTGACCAAATGGAAGATTTTCTTGCATTTCTTGAATCAATGGCCATGATTTTCGGCATATATGAGATATATATGATATATTTTAGTAAATTTTATGTATTGGGTATAAAAGTGGGTATTTGTTGAAGCGTAGAAAAGTTTTGGTGGTTCCGGGAGTGCCTAAACGCAATTTATCGCGAAACATATACAATAAAAATAAAATAAAATAATTAATTGTTACTTTCATAAAAATAATATAAGGCTTGCTTGACGAAAACTTTAATTCGTTTGGTGTCCGTTTACGTTGGTTGTTGATTTTTTTTTTGTTCAAGCGATTTAACTTAACACTTCAAATTAAAAGCGAACGCGTACGAGAAAAGGAAAAAAAAATAATTAGTGAAATATATGACGAAATAAATGACGTCATAAAATGACCTGAAAATACAAAATGTTACAGTCTCCTCCGGTTAGAAGAGCCTTGTCCTCAAGGCTCAGGTTGCAACACCCGAAGAAGGTACGGGTTCAGAGAAAAGATGCGGAAATTTCTTCCGGATTTGTGTTGATGAAGAGGTGTAGGTTTTAAGGTGACTACTCTTAGCATGACATGGTCTTTCCTGAATGCATAGGTAATCAGTCTATGCGCCAAATATACATAGGTGATTAGGCTATGTATATTTGTGGTCCAACGATGCAATGCTCATTTTGTTAAAATAGGGTAATGTATGAAATGGTATCAAATAGTTTTGTAATGAAATGAAATAGTCAATAAAGTCCAACGATGCAAGCGCGCGCGGATATCAGATAAAACAAGGAAAAACTCTATATTTTGAAAAACATGGTCATAGTCTAGATTTTGAAAATGACCCCGGCCTAGTTCTCTATGACTTCAGCTCTGATACCAATTTGTAACACCCCCAAATTCTGGTAGCAGCGGAATAGTAACATTGGGGTGCTACTTCATAGTCCATACGCACAAGTCACAGAAAACGACCTCAAAAGAGACGTTTAAATAGATTTCACATTCTATATATTAAAATCAGAGTTTACAAAGGATCCCATTTATAATGCCATAGAAACATTTTGTTTAAAACGTTTGTCGAATGGTATACAAGTTATTAAGCCTTCAAAAACATATCCGCGCGACTCAAATGCTCCCAATGCTCAGCTAGCAAAATAATAACCTGAGAAAATACATGCTAAAACGTCAACAATAATGTTGGTGAATTCATAGGTTTAAGTAAAAAAGCAGTATTGAAATAATTTAAGAAATATTTCAGAAGAAAAGTAGCGTTACAACATTTAATAGTACCAGTTCCGAAATCCAAGAAGCGATTTAATAAATCAGGAAATGTTAATGAAATCAAACAGTTTAGTGGACCGCAAGATTTAAGTAAAGGCGGACTAAGTACGTATTCCGAAGTCCAAAACAGGTATTGTAGACGAGAGAAACAGATTCACCAAGTCTAAATATAAAACAGGAATTATTACAATAACCTCATGAAACCGAAACCTTAACTGTTAGTGCCCCAAAACAAATATAGGGTGTCTGCTAAAACATGCCTATAAGTTCTTTCTAAATGTTAAATGCACCATGGCCAACTTGTGACCAGAAATTCCAGGTGGGGATTGTCAGTCCCGATAGATCTATCCACAACACTAGCACTTACCCCTACGAGGTAATTTAACGGTTCATGATGGTAGGGACTTAAAGAGTGGCAAAACGGTAACTTAGGCAATAATATTCAGGCAACAATCTGGATAGCATACAATTTAAAAACACTTGTGTCCAAAGTAAAACAATCATTTCCAAAATTCACAGTTTCAAATATAGGTATTCAACGATCTCAAATCATGTAGTAAACAAATCAAGCTTTAGTAAAAATAGAACTCACAAAGTATTGAAAGGTAACTTGTACTGTATTTAAATATACAAAGTTAGTAACGAGCATGTTATTCCCCCTAGAGGGTTTATAAAACATTGAAAAGATTGAAATGCGAGACTATGAACTCACAAAGTATTGAAAAAGTAATCACATTGTTATAAGAACACGAGTATGTAAAACGAGTTCTGTCAACAAGCATGTATCCCCACTCGCGGGTTTTATCAAAGCATGTTAATAAGTAAAAGCGTGGCTTATGAATCTCACCTTAGAAGTGAAGTGATGAATTGAAATAATCAGGTAATGGCAGAAAGATATTGTATCACGGGAAATATCTGGAAAGCATCTCTGAAGTAAAGATGGGTCGTATAAGTACCAAGTACTTAATTAATAACATTGAATATAATCTGTATAGTTGTTATTATCGTATTATCGTTTCTTCCCTCCTTTCCTTCGGGCTATCATAATTAAGAGGTCATGACATGACGTAACGAGGAGCTGGATTACTTTAATCGTAAATCCAAAAACAAACTCGTCATACGCCATACGAGAGGCCTCATTATGAAATTCCCCTAGTAATATGCACTTTGCGTATTATAACACTTATTATTTCTATATAGCTACATCACCATCTAGTTGTGTTTGTGAAATTATGTTCAAATTGTATTTGATAATTAAATACCATGTATTTATCTCCGTTATCATCATTAAATGGTTTATTCGCCTTTGTTAAAAAACAATATTTTTTAAGGTCTAAAACTATTTATAAATATTATTTAAATGATTCCATAAAGTTTTGCAAAAAGTTTTATACAAAACGAATGTACCAACGCTATTCCCTAAGGAAATATTGCCACTAGTTAGAAATAGTGTGTAAACTTTCTCGTTTAAAAACCCGTTGTGTACGTTTCCTTCGTTCACGCTTTCGTTTTGAAAGACTGTATCAAATAATCGTATTTTATAAAATTAAATCTGCTGATGAATAGTACTTTTACTATTCATGAATAGTAATAATTTATATAAATTTAATTAGCTTAATCGTATAATCGTCATAACTTATTCGTTTTAACTCCGATTTTAGTGATTCTTTCGAGCACGTTCTTGTAATTGAAAGTTTATATTTATTGATTGTTCATATATAAAGTATATAGTTTCTGTGATGATAGTACTTTTTATAAATATTGTTTCGTTTTATAAAAGTATTAAACTATCGTTAAAACTTGTAAATAGCGTATCTTCTGATTATCTAATCGGTTTTTCGAGTTCTTTATGACCCCTCGATCACTTGTGACATTGTTGTATTTTATAAAATCATAAAACATATATGTAAATTTTGAATTAAAACTAGCCCCTTAGATATTTTTTCAGAATGTGTTTTAAAACTTTGTTTTTTAGGACTGTTTAGCTTTACACTTTGTTACAAACCCATTAGAACCCTTTTTATATCTTATGTCTTACATTATATTAGCTTCCATTTTAGTCATATTTTGTTCAAGATTTGATGATACAAGTGTTTAATCTCATTTTTATCAAAAACAAATTTAAAGATACCCTAAAAAGGTGATTTAGATAAATTAAAACATATGAACACATAAAATCATAAGTTGAATACATAAAGAAAAGTTTAGTGACCCTTGATGAATGTTGTATGATGACAAACAAATCTAACCTTGGTCTAGATCAAAAACACAAGCTTTTGCACCAATGGAAACCCTAGATTAGGTTTGAAACCATAATCTTCCAATCTTTGCTCCAATACTTGCAAATGGTTAACCAATGCTTGTAAACACCTTAGAAGGTCTTAGGAATGATATGTGTATGCTTGTATAAGTGGTAGAAAAATTTTTATGATTGTGTAAAAGGGTGTTCTTAGTGCTCGTAGGCATGTATAGAGAGAAATGGGAGAGATTTTATTTGTGTTTTAACATTTGGAATGTGTTTTGTTATGTTTTTTCTTACTAGTTAAGCCTTTATATAGGGCTTAACTAAGGTTAAGAAACTCTAGTTAAGTTAACTAGGGTTAAGTTAAAGGAAAATATCTAAAAGATATTTTAGATAAATATCTAATAAATATCTTATAAATATCTAATAAATATCTTATAAATATCTTGTTAATTAAACGCGAGCTATGACCAAGGTTGAGGAACAAAGATGACACGGTTCATAAAATGATATTTTATGATCATAAGAATAATAACGAGACACGTCGTAAATTTTACGAAGCTCGAAACGATTAACGAACGCGCGGTCAAATGTCGACTCGCGGAACGTCAAAAAAATAAAAGTAACCCAATCTTTTCCAAAATTTTCATAATAAATACGAAAATATTTATTATCGACAAATAAAATGTTAAATGTCGACACTCACTCACGGAAACTCGTAAAATAGATGACGTCGAAAATGACCTGAAATTACGGAATGTTACAACAGTGAACCCCCACATGGTTCAAATGTAGATATCCTTAATATTCATGAATGCAAACAAACTCTGGATGTAAGTGCAGGTACATCAATCAATGTTCAAACGGAACAAAGTCTTGATTTAAGTGCAGGTACCTTATGTAATGTCAACAAGGAAAATCTCAGAGTATGGTTGCTAAAAAAGTTGATATCTCAAAAACCATTGTCAACGTGGATTCACAGATGATGATACAGAAAAATGACGTTTGATTACAACAGATCAAGCCTCAAACCTCAATGTCAAATAACGTTTGAACAAAACAGTTCAAGCCTCGCACCACAATGTCAATAGAAGTTCATCAAGCAGCTGAGATATTAACAACGTCAAATGAGCTGGATTTGCTATTCGGTCCTTTGTTCGGCGAATATTTTAATGGAGAAAATCAAGTTGTTTTAAAGTCTTCCGTTGTCACTACTACTGATGCATCAAATAAACGTCAACAACAACCTGATTCAAATTCATCCACTTCAACTCTAGCTACAACTGTCACTGCTAATGGAAACTTCGATTTGTAAATATTTTTATTCTCTCTTTATTTTTTATTTATAAAAAAATTTGAAAAAGAAAATAAAAAAAATATAAAACCAACAAAAAGAAAATAGAAAAATATAAAACCTAGAAAAACAAAATATAAAATCAGAAAAAAATTTCAAAAATACCAAAAAGAATCTTCTCGACATGTCACTTGGAATCGATAACATTTACGTACCTAGAAATGTTGATTAAATCTCGACACGGGCGTGTAAATGAAGTTCGAGCAAGAGTTTCAAATGCTTTCAAAACATGTCATTTCAAAATTTTCTTAATGACTTATGTACATATCAGTGTATAACTCGGTCTCAAATGTTATAGGGAAGTGTACGCTTCAGTGCGCATACTCTAAAAATAGAAGAGAAGTCTTCTATCATGTGTTTTTAAAATCGTTAAACACAATTTTTCAAAAAGAACTTTCAATGTCAAAATTGTCTACAATATAATTTGTGGTATTTTTCCATAAAACTGGATTTGTTAATATTTGTGTGTTAAAACACTCCCTTCCTCGAATAAGTTTTAAAAGAATTGTAGTACGTAGAATGTCATTTTATGTGAATCAATTTCTGAGGGGGAGCTTTTTAAAACAAAGCCTTTTAATGTGTTGGATACATCTCATAAATGTCAATTTTATGTATAACACACAGTATGTGGAAATTAAATGGTGGAAACTTATAATGTCTATTATTAATTACTTTGTTCACTAAGGATCTCACTCCGTCTTCAACTTTGTTCGGGTGTCATATCAATTTTTTATTTCAATAGTCAAGTTGTAATTAAATATTGGTATCCCACATATACTGTGAAGGGGAGCTATCTGGGAAAATGTAATTTATGCATATCATTTGTATATTTTTCTCCCATGTAATTTTTTCATCTTGTCAAATTTTATTAAATTGTATTTAAATACTAAGTGTTTTATTATTTAAAATAAGGGGAGAAAATATGATTAAAATATGTTATAGACGAATGTGATCTTTAAGACTCTAAGTGCAACTCTTTCCTTCATGTGCTAAAAAATTTCGAATCTCGGATCACATGTGTAGGGGGAGTATTTGAAAATAACAATGTCAGAAAACGGTTTTATGGTTCGATCTCTACACCCAACAACCTATTAATTTCACGACGATTCTGAAGTCATAAGGTGGTTAGGTTAGGTATAAGTCCTACGATCCAACCAGAACCGGAGGGATCTACCCAAGGACACTCCATAGTTAGAAATATCAGTCCTTAGGTATAAATGGAGAAGATTGTGTATAAGGGAAAAATGCCGACTAAGATTGAGCTAACACTGGAACAATCACAACAAGGTGTTAGTAATGACGTCTTGGTAAGCATTGAAGGGGTTGAAGAATTAAAAAGAAATGTATGGATAAAGGGTGAAAAAAAGCAGCCCTCCAAACAACTTAGGTAGAAACCGGGTCAATACATAATCTATAAAAATCACAATGATGATTGTTGATATTGAAGAAAGTCATCATGGACCCAGTGATGCAATGCAAACCCTTCCCAGCCATTCGGGTTTCTCTCAAAAGAAACTTGTCTCATTTGTCACGGAGATACACACGTTATCTATTGACATCTCACTCCGAGATTGTTAATATTGAATAGGTGGCAGTCTGCTCCAGCCTCCGATTACTAAAACCAAAAGTGCACAAATCGAGTCTAGAAGCCTAGAAAGATCCAAAGCTATAAATCTCAATTAGGACACTCATGTAAATACACTTGTTGAACACCATAAAGTTCATAAGTTGTAACAAAGAGTCCCACGCATTATCCTTGAGATCTTGCCAGAACATCTGAGTGATTCCTAAGTGTTCACAGTGAAGATGGAAATCTTGCTTGAGCCAACATCAAACAAGCTCTTGGTAGATGACTTGCAAGATTCTATATGAATTGAGCTTGTGTTAACTGGATATCAATTTTGGTCCAGTAAATGAATTGACGACTTAATCAGAAAGATAGTAACTATCTGATTCACTCTCACCGTGTTGTCTGCTTTGAGACGTTCCAGTAATGAGAACTAGCAAGCATGGTGAATCTGATACATATGTGTTTAGAAGATCCTACGCTTTGAGCTGGAAACCCTGTCAAGGAGATTCTTTGAATCTACCTGATCACAAGTATAGTATTTATACTATAAAACAGGAAACCAGAGGTTAATGCAACCGAACTCAAGATGAATGACAAAGTCAAATTCATCTTTTATTGCTAACTGTCTTATTTCAGGTTTAGACGATGGTGTTGCAGCCTCATTCCAGCGAAGTCGGATTCATAAACCACATGCTCATACTCAAGCTTTTAAAGTCAATCGTTCAACATCAAGATAGTTGATTCTAATCTCCCCCACCATCAAAGAGCCTCATAACCAAATAAAGAATCGTCAATTGGGGGAGATTGTTAGACTAATAATCATATATGTCAAACAAGAATGTAACAAGTATGAGCATGTTGGTTAAGAGCACAAGATGATCAAGGAAGTCAAATCAAGATGCAAAGTCAAGGAGATGATGCAAGATAACGATCTCAAGAACTCAAAGTATAAACAAAGATTAAAGCTCAGATCAAGATCACAAAGCATATGAATGAAAAGCCATTCAATCAAGACAAGACCAAAACAAAGGAAAAGCATAAAAGTCAAAAAGTCATATCTTCAACCGTTTAGGGGAGGAAATGATAAAACAAAGTACAAACTCCTACAAGTATGTCTTCGGTGGTTACGGAGGAGTTTGAGAAAGAGACCTACATTGGGGGTATTGTTAGCTTTATTTTTATTAAGTCAAACAAGAATTATTATCGGTTTATAATGTCAAACTAGGTCTTGTATTTAATAGGCTAGTCAGGGTTTAAGGGCTTGGATTGTAATTAATGATTGTCGCGTGTTTCGCGGCTAAAAGCCTAAGGTTAGCCAAGCCAAGGCCCATAGTAGAAAAATTCTCCCACGCCAACTAGTTGGCTTGGCGGTTATAAAGAAACCCTCTCTCACTGGTAGAGGGTTTGGTTTTCATTGTTCACATTGTAAACTCCACATTTCTCTCTCTTAATCTAACATTCCAAGTTTCTTTTCTTCTCTCTGTTTTCTTTCCTATTGACCGACTCATCAAGGGCTTATTTGGGTTTGCTTATTGTTGTGTAAGGATTTTATTTAGGGATAACAGTAGGATACGAGGCCAAAGGAGTAACCACTAGAGGAGGAAAATCCATAACCGAACCCATTAGCGATGATGCAACTACTAATAAACACCCGTCACCCCATCATGAAAAACCAACTAATCCAGATGAGATCTCCACCAAAAACCGAACCTAAAAGAAACCATGAACAAACTAACGAACTACAACCTAAAACCTTCATATTGATCACCTTTCCTACAGATTGAGAAAGGAAAAAGAGGAAGCTCAACAAAGAAAATTCCTAGAAAATCTCAAACAACTCCATATAAACATCCCATTCACCAAAGCTCTAGCACAAATACCCAAATACGCTAAGTTTCTAAAGGGCCTACTATCAAACAAAGCAAGATTAGAGGAAGCCTGCACGATAATAAATGATGAAAGTAGGCCTGTAGTATTGTTGAAAAAACTTCCATCTAAAGAAAAAGACCCAGGAAGCTTCACTATACCATGCGATATCGGGCATTTACATATTGATAATGCTTTAGCAGACTTGGGAGCTAGTATAAGCCTAATGCCTTACACGATGTATGAGAAACTAGGTTTAAGGGAACAAAAATCGACAAGAATGAGCAAGGAACTTGCAGACAGATCCATCCAAAAGACTAATATATTCCTTGTGCTCTCTATTAATAATTCTTGGAGGAATTGTTATGAGTTCACCGGCGAACTCATCGAAGAGAGAATCAATCTTGGGAGAGGAAGCCATCAAACTATCACGTTTGAGTAATGATTCAAGAAGACAAGACTCGGTATCAAAACGATCATTTTTCGGAGTAGAATCGAGGTCTTCATTATTGGTGTAGAGATTTACATACATATAAAATAATAATAGCTTTTAGAGAAAATTTAGGTAAATCCAAGGTAACCCTTGGTCAATTCACTCATAAAGATTTATATAGAATACTATATTACGGACAAATATGATCACCCGGGTCGTTTCCCCAACGACTAGTGAAATTGAATCCTCGTTTAAGTCCGGATTGTGATTTGAATAAGCAAATGGATGATTTGATAATCTAAAGCAACAATTAAAATGGACAATTAAAAACAATTAAACAAATACGGGAAACAAATAAAACACGACGATTAAGCAACTAGATTAAAATTAAACCCTAAGATTCCAAACTAATTTTCTACACCTAAATTAGGATAAAAGAAAATTTTAAGAAAAGATAAAATATTTTTTAGATTATTTTTGATTTTTTATTAATTAAAAACTATTTAATTCTAATTAAATCCTAAAAATAAAAAAAAATTAAAAAATATTGAAATTATATTTTTTCATAGTAATATATGTAAATAACATTTTAGAAAAAGAAATTACTATTTTTTACTTTTTAGATTAAAAGATATGATTTTTCTAAAGTTTAAAATAATTAAAAACTATAATATAAAAATAATAAAATCTTAAAAATAAGTCATAAATATTTTATAAATTTACACTAAATTAACACGAAAATGTGCAGAAACTTTCTAAATTTAAAAGCCCCCTAATTATTATCTTTTTTATAAATGTTGTAATTAAATAATTAAAACTAAAACCCAAAATTATTAATTAAAAATATCTAAAACTAATTAAAACTTAACCTAGATTTATCAAAAGACTAACAGTGCAATTACTAAAAAGGATAACAAAAGTAAACTTTAACAGACAAAGGATTAACTGAGTTAACAAAGAAATTTAAAAATTACAAAAATAGTCCCTGAAGTCCCACCCCGACAACAAATTAAGTCCAATAAGGCCCGAATTAAGTTGAGATTTGAAAAGTGCTTATTATCAAAAACTTAAAAGAGCAAAGTTGTAAAGGAAGCTAATAGGAACAAAATTAATAAAAGCTACTTGGGCTGAAAGTCACAAATAAGCTCAATAAGAGCTTATTTTTAAGCTGACCTCAGAAACTAAGGGATTTCCTTTGGTTTTACTAAATAAGCTGCAACAAGCTTATTATAAGCTCAATTTTGAAAACAAGAGATGATTTGGAAAGCTAATGATGTGCTCATTCTAGGTATGAAAAGCTTATCGAATAAGAAACTCATTAAGATAACTGAAATTTAAAGGAAAACTAGTAAACTCAGGAACAATTTCAAAAAGCTCATAATTAAGATAAGCCAAAAAGATCAATAAGCCAAACTAGAAACTGAGCTTTTGAAAACTAATTTACCTAACTATAAACTTTAAATTAAAAACAGAAAATCAAACACTACCACTTAAAATCCTGAATTTAAAATACTAAATCCTATAACTAATATTTTTGGTCTTTTTGGAAGTTTTTTATAACTTTTTGACAGCTAAATAAGCTAGGTAAATAAGCTACAACATGAAAATTAAACCCTAATCTATATTAAGCTATTCCTAGACTATAAAATACTAAAAGATGAGCTATTAAACCCTAACTTTGCTGGCTTAATTTTTGGGCTTAAATATCTGTAGTACTAACTAACTTAGTACTACTGATGCACTTTGCACAAACACAAAGCCAATGGTGCAGGATACCTAAATGGTAATCCTGCACTTGGACACACTCTCTTAGAGTGTACAAACATAATTCAAGTAAAATCCAAGCCTAAAGGGCTTTAGATCAAAATTTCACAAAGCTAAAGAAAGAAAAACTGCCCTGGTCCTGTTGTTTGCTTGTCTGTGTAGAAACAAAGATTTAAGCAATTGTTGAAAATTAACATATACTAACTTTAAATACTCTTAAATTACTGTTTTTAATTGAATACTAACTTACTTATAGCAAATTGCATTTCCTAATTTGACTTTTTGACGAGTCTAAACTACTTAACCAAAAACACTCCTGATTAATACGACAGATTTTAAAGAGCTTATGAAATGAAAATCTATTTATCAAAAGCTTAAGACCAGATTATGCAGAGTTTATATTATCCCTAATAAGCATGAATTAACAACTAAATAAGTAGTAATCTAAACTTTAAGCTAATTTCTACTATTTTTGGTTTTTAAGACAAATTTATGTAAACCTATAATCTAAGATGATTAAGCTAAAATCAGATTATAAGAACTAAGTAATAAGCAATATAGAAGGCAAATAGTACTAATAAGTAGACAAAATAAGCAATTAAGCAGTCCTACACTATTAAGCTAAAATTAAGCTAGAAATGAAATTATGAAAAGTAAATGAAAACTTACTTGTGCCTTAGCTAAACAGAAGCTCAAACTCAATAATCAGCTACAAGCTCTAGCTTATTCATGTGAATAAGCTAGTATAAGTCCATGAGATCCCTTCCATGATTGGATCTCCTTCCAAAATGATTAAACAGTCCAAGTAATAAGGTAATAGTTTTTAAGCTGATTTTAAAGTAGTTTAATATAATAGGTTAATTAAGCTCAACCTTGAGCTTAGAGACTCATTGAGAGCTTATGATGTAGCTTAGGATTAGTCTTAACAATTGTTATGAAAATAAAGATGATTATCTAAAACTGATTTTCATTAATAAAAAGCTGGTTACAATACTAGAAAATGAAAGTTACCCCATGTTTTTTAAAGGAAAATTAAGCTGGAAAAAGGAAATTAAGCTAAAACTTAAATCTAAAGCTACATACTAAAAACTAACTAGGTGAAAAGAAAAAAAATACATCTTTGTGTGTGAACTGTTGAGGGCTATTTATAGCTGAATAAAGAACCTTCTAGCCCCTAGCCTTCATCAATCATCCACCCTTGATCTTTCTTTCATTTTTGATCTTTGCTTTTGGCCATTGGATCACTAAGTGACCTCACACGGATTGCCAACGTGGCAATCCGTTTGAGGCTCACTTGTGCTTCTTTACTGAGTGATTTAGTACAAAAACCCACATATACTTGTGCCTTCACTTCCATGGATGTCGTGTCTGATCTTGAGGGAGACGCCTTAAGTAACCCTTGATTTGACTGATATGACCCCTCCTTAGTGTTAACGAGCTCATGAATTGACCATCTAACCCCTTGATTTACGTTTGCCCTTTGATTTTACAGCTTGGGTAAAGATGGGACGACGGGTGAATAGTAAAATAGGTTTCGCGCCATATTTTCTTTTTATAACTGAAAGAGGAAAATCAGTGTTTGAATTTGGGAATGTTTCACATTTTGTCCTTTTGTTTGGATCCCTATTTTTCTAGTTAGAAATGAATTTCAATATTGCGAGACTAGCCCTTGTGGTTTATTAAAAAGAGAAATGGGCTAGCAACTTGGGCTTTGATTGGGCTTTTGGGATCCGGATAGGCTTTCTAGGTTTTTAGAGGCCCATTAAGCTTTCCTGGGCCCACTAAGGGAGGAGGGGACATTTTTTGGACTTTTCGTGATGAGTTGAGGATCCAAAGTGAAAATATTTTTGAATTTGTCCTTTTTGTATTTGACTTAGTTTTGACCATCTTTGCTGACTCTTTCGACTTTTCTTGGCTGATTTTGACTGAGGTTTGTCTTTTTCTTAGCTTCGGCTTTGTATCTTCTGTTCTGTGTCCCGCTGTTTGCCCGTTTTTGACGGTTTTCTTTGTGATTTTTGATATATCCTTTGTCATTTAGGGTCATTTTCGGTGTTAACGGATATGTGTATTTTACACTTATCAAAATTCCCCAAACTAAACGATTGCGTGTCCTCACGCAATATCACATGCCTTATAACCAAATACCTCGAAACTTCCCCAAACTAAACCTTTGAAAAGTAGCAAAGAGTTTTGTTGAGAGAGCTAAGAGATCACAAGTTATAAAACACCCGACTTCTCATTTTCAAAACTTTTTCTCTTTTTATGATTTTTCTTGATATATTTCTAACTACAAATTATTTGTGTTGACATAATGTATTGTTTTCATTACCTTATTGGTAATTTTTAGGATCATGGAACAAAAAGCACTTGAAAAGTGTCTTAAAAGATAACTTCATCATTCCCGATTTTTTACTTTTCCCATGCTAAGCTTAAAAATAAGATCACCGTTAAGTACGAGCTAAGATGCTAAGACTACTTATAATTACAACTTGTAAATTTCTCTTCCCGACATAAATCATATATTTAAGTGTGTGTGTTCAAATTAATTTAAACCATTAAATCCACATATTTAGATAGTTGAAATCCGACCAAGCTTTACACATGGGCCTTTTGGGCTAATATGTTAATCACTTAGTAAGATCACAACTCAAAGCAAACAAAAACCTCCTTAGCTAAGACATCGTTGGTTCACTTGTCCCATGAATGACTTTCTTCTCTAGCATCCCACCGTCATCGGGTAAGTGCTAAGGCTTTTGACACCCCATCCGGAGAATAATAATCGAGACGCATGAACTTCCGATGAAAAAGCTTTGTAGACTTTTGCAAACCTTAGTTCAAAAGAATACCTTGGTTTTAGAAAATGAAACTTTTACTATTTATTTTCTAACTTTGCAACTTTATTATTTACTATTTACATTATTAGGCTAGGAATCGGTATCACTTTTCTTTCGACGACACATCGGCCACGCCTCCGACAAGAGCTCGTGTACTTATTATGATACCAACCCTAAATATACAACCTCCACCCTTTCTTTCGATGTCACATCGGGAGCGAACCGACAAATGCCCATGTACTTTATTGCGATGGAGTTTGTATATTAACTTAAGGATTTATAACTTGCATCCTTTTTATTACATTTTTATAGATTTTTTTTAACATATTAATTTAACACATTATTTTTGCAAATAGAAAAAAGGTATAAAAGGGATTTGAGCCTTTTGGGATAAAGGCTTATTAAAGCCTAGTCTTGATGGCTTATTGAGCCGACTTGGACTTTGTTTTTTTGGACTTTGACTTTGATTCTGACTTTATCTTTTTCACGCTCTTCCATTCCGTGCTTGGTTTTGTCCATTTTTGCTTGATTTTTCGTCCTTTTGTCGGATATCCGTTTCTTGCACAATATAGATGAAAAACATACAAATACAATGTATTTTTTGTATGTTTTTGGTCATTTAGGGTCATTTTATTAAGTAAAAGGGATGTGTAATTAAGCACATACCAAACTTTAAATCAAAACCCTCTCAACGAGAGCTCTCAATGAAAGAACCAATTGATACGACCCTTGCGGATAGTATCGGGATAGTAGCAACACTTCAAGCGTGTGCGGGCTCCTTAAGAAAAGAGGAAGAAGATTTAGAGATTTATTGGCATAAACATATCTTTCATTAATGAAAATCATTCAGTATATATAGTCGAATAACCCTATCTTGTATGACAAGATAAACACAAGACTTTTCTAGTCAAACATGTAATAAATGACTTTCCTATAAAGACTTAAATACATTCCTAAACAATGACTTTATTTAAGAGATAGATTTACATGGCATAATCTTTTTGCCATGCGAGCTTAGATCGAGCCCTCTTGGATCGCCTAGGCGTAACATTAAAGCTGAGAAAAGGAGAGAAAAAAATGAGATGTTAGGAGTGTCCTTTGCAAGTGTGAGAATTATGGGGACGTATGTGTTCTTTTATAACAACTAAAACTATTCAACTGTAGAGGAACAAGAGCACATTTCCCCCTGTGAAATGTTAATTTAAGAATTAATACATTTCGATTACATTGTCAAAAAAGTTTTTTTTTCTTTTAATCCGTTCTGCTAAAACTAAAGGTGTTTAAAGGACGGGTTGACCCACTTAGCTCGATAAAGCTTATAAGGTCTGTTTAATCCGTTGAAATGGCTTATGTCTGTTGATTTCACCGAAACGATAACCCAAGATGGTTATGAAGTCGGCTAAATGTTGAATTATAATTGTTTATCGGTTATCAAGTCAACACGATAAAAAACCTGACGAATCCTAAATTATTCTGTATACTTAGTTTACTTTTGCTCTATTTTTTTAAAAGAAAATCAATTAGCAGAATATCTTTTTTTATGTCTTTTTTATATGGTTGTCTTTCTTAAAAAAAAGTTTAATGTGATGAGGTGAGTTATTTTGCATACTAGTTTCTCCCTACATACCAAGGGACAAATCTATACCATCAATTTCATTAGATTAAAAAGACAAGATTTAAGATTAAAAAAACATAGAGGGACCAAAAGTGTAAATTTACTAAAACTCACATTAACCTTCTTAGCCTTTAAAGCAAGAGATCTCCTTTCTCCTTTAGCTTTGACTATTTCAGAATCTTTCTTGATGATCATTTCGTGAACTTTGAGGTTCCCGATAAGTTCATCAAGAGATAGTGATGTTAAGTCTTTCGACTCTTCAATCGCCGTGACCTTTGCTCTCCATTTAGGATGTAGAGCCCTAAGAAACTTCCTAACATAATTCTTGCTAGAATAACCTTCATCAAGAGCTTTTAGACTAGTAATAATAGTATTAAACCTAGCAAAAGCATTATCTATAGATTCGTCTTCAGAAATGACGAATTGTTCATATTGTTGTACCAAAAGGTCAATCTTGTTATCTTTGACTTGGCTATTACCTTGATGGGTGATTAACAAAGTTTTTCAAATTTATTTTGCCGTATTACACATGAAAATTCTTTCATATTCTTTTCTAGGCAAAGCGTTGTAAATAACCATTTTAGCTTCGTTATTTTTCGCAAGTCTCTTTTTAAGTTCATCACTTTGTTTTTCAAAAGGGATAACCTCATCTAGTTTGGTTTCCGGATTTTGTTCAATAGGTTGAAAATCACCGTTAGTAATAACATGTCAAAGATCAAGATCTTTTGATTTAACATATGTTTCGAATCTATTTTTCCAATAAATAAAACTATCACTTTCAAAGAGTGGTGGTCTTTGCATGGATTGCCCTTCTAGATATATGTCGGAATCAATAGATCGATCCAAGCTATAAAATACAGTATATTTTAAAAATCTTGAGTGACATCGGCTTATGATACCAATTGTGGAAACTAGAAGGGGGAAGGGTTGAATAGTTTACAGGTTAATTAGCGTTTTAATATTTTGTTTCTAAAATTGTTAGATTCGAGTATATGTTCAATCAATCAACAATATGAACCAATCAATATAACTATGTACTTATAAGGACTATACAAACAATATATAAGAAACTCAAACAATATAAAGAGATAAGAGAAAGAACGATCAAACCAAGACACCAAGATTTATAGTGGTTCGGCTACGAAGCTCTTCTTCGCCCTACTCCACTCCCTTAGTATCCGACTCGAGATTTCACTATGTCATTTCACTATGTCAACAAGCTCCTTTAGGCGGAGAAAACTGTTTACACTTATTCTTATGTATTTTGTTCGAGCACCCAAGCAAAGGTCGTGTCCTAATAATTAGCTAGAATCAATCTAGACTACACAAAGTAATACACAATCACAAGATCTACACTATCATATTTATACATTATCTGTTATCCCAGGATGTAGGATACCTCTTGTTGGATCCCACTTCAATAGATCAAATTCCTTAAGCTTGTTTAAGGTTTAGTTATATTAGATAAATCTAACACAACTATAGTAGAAACTTTATGTAAATGTATTAAAGATTATGCGGAATCTAATCTTTAATATTAGAAGAATTCTTAATGAAACAGTAACACAAGACAATATAATTCAATAATAAAAGTTCCAATATTATTATTACAAATAATACGAATACTCTCCTAGTATTAGGGTTACAAAACCTTGAAGCTATAACGATATCAAAAACAAAAGATTTCTAGATAGCAAACTCTATGCCTTAGGACCTCCTTTTATACACCAAGGAGTCCTAGTCGATTTACAATATATTCCTAAGATATAGAATATTCTCTATGATCTATTCTATAAATAACTAATACTTATCACGTAAGTAATCTTGATCTCCAATCAATCTTTATCCTTTCTTCTGTCTTTATCCATTCGCTTCTGACAGTAGAAACTCTTTTCACATCTTACTTTGAGCAGTTATAACTTTTTGTACTAGCAGCCTAACTTAGCACAGCAGTATAACTTATCACCAGTAGCATTAACTTAGCAGTAGTCTAACTTCCAAGAAGCTTTTAATCCCAACAATCCTCCCGAAATTTGGAGATTCTTCTTCAAAATCGTAAGTTCTTCATAAAAGCTCCAGAATCACCAGGAAGGATGCTTCCAAACACTTCATTCTGTACAGACCTCCTTAAGCTGTTTCTTGACCATTCTAAGAACTCAAATGCCATTTCCACGCATAATCAACTTGAAGCGTCACAGCAATTGAACCTCTGAATTAGTGAGTGATTTGGTAAGTGTTACATCTTGTCTCAACCAATAGATAAAATATAAGCATGTTCTGCATGGTTACACAAGAAACTCCCAAGAATCAATAAAGCTTCCAGTCAGCACTTTAACTAAGACCTGTGGAGTCCTTCCATACATTATCCTTCAACAAGGATGTTCCAAATCAGTGTCTTCAATTACAAAGTAAGAAATTATCCATGTAAAGTTACTGTCCGGTCGTCTTAAATCTTGCTTTGACTATACGCAAAAGAACTTCCAAAGCTGTCGTCTTTCAAAGGTGGTGAAGCATCGTCCAAAATTAAATACATCTGATTTGACCATCTTCGCTGATAAGTTGTAAATATCTTGGCTTTCCTTCTTTTGGACATTCTTGGGTCAACTATGGTGGGAAGATTAGTATATAAAGTGGAGCATCATAGTTACATCATCTCCATCATCGTGGAAGTATGTCCAAACTGTGCTTATAGCGCTTCAGACTCTTTGTCTGCTTCCTACTTTTGCATTTTAGAGCTTCTTGTTCTGCGCAACTCCTGGTCGCTTGAACGCTCCTTGTGCTATCTCTGCACAGCTTTCTTTGAACTTTCTGCCACACTCAGTTCGAATATTCAACAAAGGTGTTCACCCTTTTCCATTGCGTGGTCCAATACATTCTTGAATATTGGTAAATGACTTGTTTCTTAAATCTTGGGCTTTCCTTCCTTCTATGTTGTTTCAGATAAGTACACAGATACCCTTTGTTGAGCTCTCGGGTGGTCTTTCCTCTTTCTTCTTCTCTTGTAGCTGCAAAATATTTTCTCATTGCTCTAAGAATTGTCAAATAAAACTGCCTTTTCGTATCAGTCAATTCTTCTTGCTCTTGAGCTTGCAGTCTTTGAGCCAACTGATAATCACTTTAAATTTTAGACTGAACATCATCCCAAGCTATGTTGGCGTTTCAACTTGTTGAGATTGATTACTTGTTTCTCTGGCAAGCCTATCTCGTCTTCTCTTTCAGCTTTGTAGCTTAAGGCAATGTTTTTCATCAAGTCTCCATTGTTCAAGCCTCTCATAGGCTTCACTTGTTCTACCATAGGTCTAGCATTACAACCATAATCGTATGTTTCCTTTGTCATATAGCCTTTACCCGTAAAGGTTGTTATGAAGAAACGTTGGTGTAGTGCTTCTTCTTGTTTTCATGAATAACAATCCATTAGCCCTAGGTCTTGTGCTTGCAATTGTAATTTTGTACGCAGCAGTTGTTGTTGTAGTGTTGGTGTAGTTGGGTAACCTACTCTGGATTCTTGTATCAAAACCTTAGCGCCTTGGGTTTTGCACTTATTCAACTCCTGCCAGTGCTTAGCCAAAGTAATTTCAACCAATCAGTGTACGGGAATTGTACTGGTAGTACCTAAAACTTGTGTAACAGCAAGCATTAACTGTTTCTTTAGCGCCACCAACTACTTAGCCTTTCAATAACAGCAGTAACCGCTCTGGAGCATCCACATACAACAGGCACCTCATACACCATCTAAGTCATTACACCAACAGATTCAGCATCATATCTCGAGCATTAGCAGGGTAATGTCTTCATCAGCATCAATTATCATGAATCCTCCTCCCCGGGGTGGTTTCATCCTCTTCACCCGAACTTTTTAGTAAGTATTCTAACCGTGACTGGCTAACCAACCCTGGTATAACTCTTTGAGCGGATGAGTTCGTGCCGATCTTTCTTCTCAAAGCCTCTTACCCACCTTTTAAATTGTCAATCTCATTAGCTTGAGTGGCCTCTGTTGTCACCAAAGCAAGAACTCTTGTTTGTAAAGTTGTACAAAATGTCATCAATTCCTCAAGTTTTAGTCTATCCTCACCACTTCAAAGTGTGTTACCTCTTACGTGTAGTGGATCATTGGATGTTTTAGATACATTCTCAAACCTAGTTTGATCAATTATATCCCTCATGGTTTTTTAGCGCCTGGGACCACTACCTGAACTAGTTCCTGGGGAACTTGATTTATTAAGTGTTGCCTTGGATTGGGTCATATAAATGTTACCCCTATTCTACTCTGCATCTAAGCCAGTAGCAGTAGTGGCAGCCCTCACCAAACTATCATCCATCTCCTCATTGACAGCCTCATCTGCTACATTGTTTAGGACCACTAGACTAAGTTATCTCAATGTCCCGTTCCTCTGGGCTTCCTAGTATTTGTATTCTTTTAAGGGTGAGATGTGATGGTTGAATAATATGGGTGGGGGATGGGGATCAAGTGGGATTTGTTGAACCTTCACACATTTTAGACGTGAGCTTGTACCACCATATGTGAAAAATGGTGTTTCCCTCTAAAAAAACGTACCCTACCCTTCTTATATTACCTAAATATCTTCTATGTGAGAGGTGCATTTATATTTCTCTTATAGCAGGCATCCCTTCAAGTTGTTTGGAATTCACAAACACTTGTAACAAACCTAGATACTTCAAAAATTTTCATGCTTTATCCAAGTACTTTACTATACTTCAAAAATAGACTTTGAAAAGTTACTTCTGGTTTGTAGCGAATAACGATAATTGCTAGAAGCCTTATGCTAACTAAACTCAATCATGCAGTATCTGAGCACTTAGGCATGGTAAAACAGTATAATAAGGAATGTCCATTGTGGAAAGAATGCTTATAGAAAGTAAGCTTCTGTGAAAGTTTTTCATACCTATTAGTGTAACTTTTCAAAGAGAGTACAATTGGGTGGAACAAGCACACCTTTCCACATCTTTAGTTGAAAGCTCTTCTTACAATTGACTCAGGAATGAGATTCTTCGTTCATCCACTTGGGCTTAAACGGACTATCCCCATTACAGTTTTTTTCCTTTACAGTAGCCCAGAATTTGCCAGTGGCACGAAGTTATATCGGAGATTAACGGTTAAAGCATACTTAGTTTTTTTTTATGTGTGTGCTTCATAAAATCTGCAATTGGATCAACCCTTCACTTTCAGCTAGGTTTAGACATAAATGCGACCATGTTGTGAGTACTGCAAACTAGAGATTCACCAGTTGTGCGGTTTTGATGATGAAATGATGAAATTGAGTTAGGGTTTAAGATAGAGAGTATACGAAAGTATGAATCGATCAAATGAGTGAAATTGAAACCCTGAATCGAAGTTTATGAAATACCCTCACCAACTATTAACTCTTTAAAGGTTCACCAGCAGTTGTCGAAGTTGATGCTTAGCAGCATTATCTATCAACAGCAGTAGGAAGGTTTAGCTAGCAACATTAACTTCCAACACATAGTAAGTTATGCCTAGCACATTAACTTCCAACATCAGTAGTAAGTTTATGCCGAGAGCATGAACTTCCAATTCCAGTCCAACACTCTGTATTTTTTAATATATTCATCTCTCTTTCTGTTTTCAACTCACCAATTCTCTCAATTCTTTTTCTCACCAAATCATTCTGTCTGTTTTTATTTCACTACAGCTCTCTTTCTATTTTTATTCTCCAAATTCTCCATTCCTTTTTCTCACCAAAGACTCTCTGTCTATTCCTCTATGAACCAGCTTTTCCATTATCCAACTAACCTTTTCCTTGCCTTTTTTGCAAAATTTATCAGAAAAATCAAGAAACACAAGCCAATAGTTGTTGTTTCAATATATTCAGTAGAATTTATACGAAACATATGAACTTCAGCAGTATTAAGTATCACTAGCAGCACTAATTATATTTAACAGTAGAAAATTTTAATGACATGAATAACAATACTAATTCATACAAAACTCTACAAAAACACAAAGAGATAAAAGATTTTAAGTATTTATCTTTCCCAATAACTACAATCAAATATTGAAACCTACTTACATCAAAAGCTTTTGTAAGTAAATCTGCAACATTCTTGTCAGTATGGATTTTGACCATTTGAATCAACTTCTTTTCATTGCAATCCCTAATAAAATGACGTCTAATCTCTATAGGCTTGTTTGGAAGAAAAACAGGATTTTGATTATACAAATAGTACCGTTTATTGTCAATAAAGAGCTTGGATGCATAAAATTATACCATAAGCCAAGTAGTTGAGTCTGACTCTAAGCACTTGCCACAGCCACCTTCAAGCAACCACTTATTCAGCTTCTGTTATGGAATTTTGCCAACCACTATCTTTTCTTGCAATGCAATGAATATTAATCTACTTCCAAGAATTTGACAATCTCCTGGTTGAGAACTTCCTATCCAAGCTTCCTCTAGCAAATCACTATCAATGATGCTACCAAATCAAAAGGTGAATCGTTTAGTTACCAAAGGCCCAATGTAGTTGACCTTTAAGTACTAAAAATCGTTTTTCACAGCATGAAGATGTAAACCATTTAATTGACTGGTACTAGCACAAGCACACTCCGGCAAACAGGATGTCAGGTCTCGAAGAGGTAATATACATCAATGAACCAATCATTGACCTATACCATATGAACATCCTTTTCTTTACCTGCATCATCCTTGAGCAAAGGCTTATTGGAGTTTCCATTGGTGTGGCTTGCAGTCTTGACTCTTGTACACCCAAATTTCTTTAATATTTCACCAACATAATTAATCTTGACTATAAATAGTCATCCTTCTCTGTTGCACTTGTAATCCTAAGAAGAATGTAAGTTTTCTCTCATAGAACTCATTTGAAATTTCTCATGCATCAACTTCTCAAATGCAATGCATAACTTTGTTATTTGTTAGACCAAAGATGATATCATCCACATAAACTTAGACCAACAAAATATCACCTTTGTACCTTTTGATGAATAAGGGTTCAATTTTCCCCTCTTTGGAAACTCATTGTCCAACAGATAAATGTTAACAAGTTTTCTTACAAGCTCGATGAGCTTGATGTAGTCCATATAGTCTTTTCAAACCTTATATAGAGCCTACCCGCTACAGGAAAGTTTGGATCTTCAAATCTTGGTGGTTGACATACATACACCTCTTCTTTAATCTTCCTCATAATAATAGCACTTTTTATACCTTTGATACCCACAAAAGCTTAAATGCAGCATAAGCTAAAAATAGCCTAATTGCTTCAATTCTTGCAACAGGAGCAAAGACTTCATCATAGTCAATTCTTTCTTCTTGTGTGTACCCTTGATCTACCAATCTTGCTTTATTTCTTATCACAATTCCACTTTTATCCTTTTTATTCCTGAAAACCCATTTAGACCTATACCCTTTTTCCTTTTTGTAAATCCACCAAATCCAACTTCTGTAACTTGAATTGTAGAAGCTCTTCCTGCATAGCCTCTATCCAGCTTGGATCCTTCAATGCATGAATTACCTTTTGGATTCTTCCTAGGATTAAAGCACAAACAAGCAGGTTAAAGTCCTTTATGGTTTGTTCTGTGGGGAATAGTATACAAACCATGCCCCGTTAAATTCTGTTACATGTTGGAGTGAAACTAGAAGGGGGTTGAATAGTTTTCTTGATTATTAGTTGCCTTTTAAAACTTTTTGCAAAATGGTTAGGATATTGATATTTGATTATGATGTAAGAGATATAAAATGCAAGTAAAAGAGAGAGTATAGAAAGCGATAACCGGGACACAAGTATTTATAGTGGTTCGGCTACAAGGACACCTTCCTTGCCCTACTCTACTCCCCGAGTCACCTACTTGAGAGTTTGTTAAACACTAGTCACCAATCTCCTTTTGACCGGCGGAGAAGCCTCACAACGTTGGTTACAGTTCTTTTATGATACAAATATAATCACCGGATTCTTCACACGATAGAATCAATAGCAACACTACTATACTTGGTATACAACTAACAATGATATTCACAACTATAAACTACAGTAAGATGATCTTGAAGGAAATGGATGGAGATCGGATACATAAGGTACTTGTGACCCTTGGTCGTCTTCGAACTCAGTTTTGGCAATTTCTTCTTGAAAGGAAATACCTGCATAAACTAAATAAAGTTATACATGAAATAAAAGAGAAAGATCAGATGATAAGAAGTATTCAATGAGAAAGGTGTGTCAAAACATGAGAAATGGCTTGATATTAGAGGACATAAACGTACAGTAGCCCGTTCTATGTGTTATTGAGAAGGGCACCGCAGGCAAAGCACCGCCTACATAACCAAATCCGTATTTTTGATTTGCAAATCTTGAGAGATCAGGTGTAATCTTGTAAGATTGCCCTTGGATTTGCTGCATTTGATTAGGTCATGAATGATGTAATTAATCTAGAGTGTAAAAAAACATTTTTGTGTATAAAATCATACACTTTTATTTTTTTGTGACACTTTGTGTTTTTTCTACAAGATTAAGTTTTTAGAGATAGTAAAGATTGAAGATGATGTTTTACTATGTTGTGTCATTAATAAAACTTATTGCTAAATCTAGGAAAATCGTGAGATTAAAGATTGTGAGATAAACTATTTGTTACCTGGTTGATTTTGTATTAACAATATTTCCTTGTTTAGTAGCTGATTGCAAATCTCTAATCACTTGATTGAGAGGTTGATCTTTATGAATCTTGTAGTTGGAATAGGACCAACTTGGATTGTTGTATCCAAATTTTTCATGTCAGCCTCTACACCAACATCTTCATTATCTATTGAGAGGTCAAATATGCTTATATCTTCCAAAGCATGCATATTTGGATCATCTGGAAGTTCAATGCTTATTTTTCCACCAACAAAGCATAACTTCATGTTGTGCTAGCACATTAAACATTATTAGGTGCTGTTAATATTAACATCTTCTCTGATCAAATACTTTCACTATCTTTTCTTGATATTCATCACCTTCTTTTCATTTTCACTTGAAGGTTGTTGGATCCGTCATCTTGAGAACTCTTTGGATCTGGGAAAATGGTGGATCAGCAAGGCATAATGGTAGCAAAAGTAATCTTGACAGGGTCTATCTCCTTTCTGCTTGACCTGCTTTATCATTTTCTTTCGTCCGACAAAAACCATTAGACTGTGACCTGAAACAATTGGCTCATAATTGCATTAGTCTGTTAGTGCATCAATATCAATCAGCCAATCTGGTCTACTACCTTCAGCATTGAGGTGTATGCTCACTAAACCTATAGCATGTTTCTTCCACTATCCTTTGTTCTACTAGTGAATACTCTAAAAGGCTTTTACAATTCAAAGAGTATCCAATATAGAACCTTCATCACCGTACCATCAAATTTGCCTAAGGATCATGGTATGAAATTGGTAACAGGACCCCCAAATGGACTTATAAAACTGAAAGTTGGTGTTGCTACCATAAAAAAGTTTCTATGGGGTCTTGTTATTAGGCTTAACTACTAATACTCTATTTTTTGCACATAGCAGCAGTACTAATCTGCTTCTGCCCAAAAAGTAGTTGGACAACCTTTAAATCAGCTAGCATGGTCCTAACGAGCCGTAAAATTATGTGTCCTATTTCTCCTCTCAGCAACTCCATTTTGTTGAGGAGTTCTAGCTACACTATATTGTCTCAAAATACCCAGCCTTTTCATAAATCTGATTCAGTTCCTCTATTCTTGAACGCAGTCCTATGATCACATACTAATCACCTGTAACCTGTGATCTACTAGATTTTCTATCCATTATAAAAGGACTATAAGAATGCCACTAGTCTCAGCCATAGTAGCTCAGAAATAAAATCCATGTAACCCTACTATAATCATCTGTGACAACTAGGCAATACATTTTCTTCATAGGCTTTTACAAATGTTGAACCAAATAAGTCCATATGCAATAAATATAAAAGGATGACAAGTGATTCTCTGTTTTGGAACTTACAAGAGCTCGTGTTGCTTCCCCTTTTAAACAAGCACACAGTTTGATCATTTTCAAAAAGTTTGGAAGTAAAACCTCTTACAAGATTCCCTTAACAATTTATTCATGTTTTTAAAATTGATGTGACCGACCTTTTATGTCTAGAGTGTAGATTCATCAATGGGCTTTTTGCAAAAAAATCAAAGCAAACCATCTTTAAGAACTATGTTCTTTAAATCAATACTATACATATTGTTCTTTCTAGGAACTCTAAGTAAAACTGGACTTTCGTCAATTAACTTAAAGTTTGGAGATAAAATAATACATCCAGTGTCATTAACAAGAGCACTATTCTTTTTATCACACATTTGTGAGCACTAAAGAGATTAAACTTTAACTCTCTCACAAAATACACATTTTCAAAATCTAGATTACCAGTTTTAATGGTACCGGTTGTCCTGTGATTTTCTCTCCTTTGGGGTTCCCGTCCATATGCAACAATATCCTCTATCTATTCTTCATTACTGTAAATTAGGACATGATTTCCTGTCATGTTCCTTGAGCATAACCACTATCAATCACTCCTTTATCTGGTAAATCCATTTGTGGATTGCCCTGCACATTGGATAAGAAAATCAGTTTCTTTTGGGGACCCAAGCCATTACTGACTTGGATCTGCCTTGTGAATCAATAATAATTCAAGCTCTTAGGTGAATGATGCACTGTTTGTGCATAGAAACATGGTCTAAAACATAGTCCTTGGTTTCCAACCCAACAAGCTGAGCCCATAACAACAGTAACATAATTTTCACTTATGCATTTAACTAATGTTTTTGTGGCCTAGCAGCATTAACTACTACTTTTTGGCCTAGCATCATTAACATTTTATCCTTAACAAGTATTAACCCTCTGATTAAATTATTGTTTTTTATATGTTGTTATTCCTTTTGGGTAAAATTTGGGGCCCCTTATCTGTTGAATGTACTGTTTTAGAAAGATATGACATTGGTCTACCAACATTCATTATTGTTTTTGAGTGAGCAGTATTAACTTGTCTAGCAGTATTAACTGATACTGCTATTTTTAAAATATTTTGTCTAGCGGTATTAATTGATACTAAGCCAGAATTCAATAGTACTGTTCTTGGAACCAGAGTCTCTTTTAGTCAGGGGTGAGTATTTGGTTTGCAAATTCTGATGATTCACCTTTTAAAGCATGTATCCAAACAGGTTTTACCTCCCTTTGATTAATTACAATCAACCGCAAGTGATCAAAACATCCACCCACTAACAAGCTTGGGTACAAACATCTTCAAAAATTACTTCCTAGTCTCTGAGACATCATATTATTCTAGTTTCTTTGATTGCCTCTAGGAATGTGAGTGTTTTGCCTATTGTGCTTAACTTGTTTAGCAGTTTTCCTATCAGTTTTGTTTGTTTGTTTAGCTTTGACAAAGTCTATCTTAACAAAACTAGGCTTAGCTGTTTTCTTTTCAATCTTAGTTTGAGACACATTTTCTTCCTCACTATCTGACACCCAATCCTCAATAATTGGAGCACCATTATTCTTCCTAACTGCTTTAGGCTTTGCTTCACTAGCCTTAGCTTCACTGTTCTCAACTACATGCTTAATAACTACAGGCAATATTGAAAACTCGTCCAACCAGTAAATGACAAGTCGGGTTTTGGAGGCATGAAATTTCCTGTTAAGGGAGGTAGAACTGCATTATAGCCTAAACCTTTCTTGTAATTGTCTACAATCTAACTCTCTATAATCTTGTTTAAGCTTTTAGATGCATTTTCAAATTTGTCTACATTAAACTGAATGCCATCTTTTTCCTTTTGAACTATTTCTAGCTTCTTCCTAAGCTCCCCAATAGTTATCTCTCCTACTTGAATATCCCATTTTAAGCCGTTAATCTTTTCTACATAAACAGACTCATTCTTTTTATAAAATTCAAGTCTTTCTTCTACAGACTGTAAACCTGTCTTATAAGCTACAACCATTAACTCAGATTTCTCAAATCTTTTCAATAGTTGTTCATATTGAGATTTAAGCACTTCAACAGTTTCAAGACAAGATTTTGAGCAAGTAGAATCATTAGATACCTAGAATCAGAACTTAAAGATAGTAGGCCATGGAGTGCATGATTTTTGGTCTTCCTCTGCATGAATCACTCCAGTCATAACCACCAAGACCATTACATGAGATCAAAGCATTGGAAGTATTTTTCTCCATTGGCACACTTCTTCTTAAGCTTTCCCTATTCTTGTTGTCTTGATTTCTTGGAACTCTGCACTCTTTGGCAAAATGTCCCCTCTTGTGGCAGTTATAGCACTCTACCTTAGACTTATCAAACCCAATGGTTCAGTCCAATGTGCTCAATAACCTCCTGGCCCTCATAGTCAACATAGCCATCTGCTATCTCAAATCCATCTCTTCCAGCATCAGGATGGAGTGGTTGTAAAGTCCCAATTGCAAGTTGAGACAACTTGGTTACATAGCAAAGAAATGCACAAATCTTAGCACACTCAAGTTTTACCAAACATTCTTATTGGATTAGCAGCATTAGCTTGATACTGGCAGCAAAAACTTCATGAGTAGTATTAACTGCTTCATTAGTGTTGCCAGAGTTGTTAGAGGACACAAAACCCATGTTTTGTGTGCTTGTATTTGAGCTTGATGTCCCTTTAACTTCTGGTTCTTATACTCTGAGATTTTTATAGAGATCATCCGTGCTCATTGTCTCTAATTCAGGCTTATTCCTCCGCACAACATCATGTGGGTTCTATTCTGGTGACAAACTTCTTAACAGCTTCTGGTTCACATCTTTTTATGAAAGTGTTTCACCCAAAATCTCCAACTGAGTCACAAGTTTCTGAAGCCTATCAAAAGTTTGATCAAGGGTTTATGAGCTAGGAGCAGTGAAGTTTTCATACTGCTATTTCAAGAGATTTCTTTGAGTTTTCTTTATAGCAGCATTCCCACCAAACCTCTTTTCAATAGCTTCCAGCAGCAACTTTGCATCCTTGATGGAGTTGAACTTTAACTGATGTTCATTAGGTATTCCCATCATCAAGGTGCTTCTGGCCTTCACTTCTAACCTCTTCTGAGCCTTTTCTTCAGCAGTTGTAGGAGGTATTACTTTCTCAACACCTTCCATAATTGTTGTTTTTGGTGTAGTGTTTCCATTCTTTATGACTTCCCACAGAGCATAGTCAATCATCTGGATGTATTGTTCAATTCTCCTCCTCTACATTATAAACTCACAACAAAAGATCCAATATTATTATTACACATAATACGAATACTCTCCTAGTATTAGGGTTACAAAACCTTGAAGCTATGAACTATACTATGAATGACTCATTTTTTATATGATT
>BQNB010012142.1:47796-79827 GCA_026074375.1 Tanacetum coccineum
CTTTAATGCTTATGAATTCCAAAATAACGACCACCAATGTATCCCTTGCCTTGTACCTCATTGATCTCCTGAGAAAACATGCTTTAAAACGTCAATAATAATGTTGGTGAATTTATAGGTTTGTAAAATGTATGGTGTAGGACCACAAGATTTCCCCATGATAATGCAACAGATGCAAACATCAATGAATGTAATTATGTTTCCCTAAGCTTATGACACTGAAGCTCAACATGTATGGATTGCAATATAAATTACCAACATTGCCCTTGATGATGTTCTAACCTGCAACATCACAAATCCGACATGATATATGTTTGTTGTCCGGCACACCGGCACAATGAGCATGACTCACCCGAACGGGGATGTCAATCCTAAATAGATCTATTTATAACATTCGCGCTCATAACAAGTAATTGACAGTTCATGATAATGGGCTCAGAGGGTTATCGCTACTTAGGCAAACACGTAATCGTAATGTAAAATGTCCACTTACGTCCAATTGTAAAACATGCATATGTTTCTCACCCCAAAACTTGTAAATCATTATAAATGTAAAACATGGGGCTATGAACTCACCTTGAGTGAGTGAATCGATAATGTAAATCACTAACAGAAATTGTGTCACGAATATGCCCGAATGCAACCTAATTAATTATAGGTCGTATGAGTACTAAGTACTATGAATAACTAATACCGTATATAATTCTATATATATACATCACCATTTAATTATATTTGTGAAATCATATTTATAAAGTTAAAAACGTTTATAAATATCTCTTTAGTAAAAACGGCGTAACTTTCTCGTTTTAAGTCCGTTTCGTACGTTTCCCATGTCCACACTTTCGTATTAAGACGATGTATCAAAATTGTTAGCCTTAAAATATGTCGGCTAATACAGAATTACATTAGTATAAATAGGTAAGACTTACAGGGACCTAAAATGTCTAGTTATGATAGTTTAGAGAGTCAAGACCTATATATATCCCCTCCATACTTCCATGGAGGGGTGAGGATTCATTTTACTTGTAATAAGGTGTGTGTGTTTCTCTCTCTAGAAAACACACATCTTCCCTTTCTCTCACTAATAATATGGCTAAACATTTGTTCAATCCTCCCCGACCTCCGGATCATGTCTCTTGTTATGTGAATCTTTATGGGTAACAATTGGCATCAGAGCTGCAGGGGTGTAATGTATCATGTGTTTGTTGTTCATGTCTCGGTTACTGTTCATCCACGGTTTAATGTATGTTCATCATGTTCATATTACTATTCATTTACTGTTCATGAATAGTGTTACTGTTCATCAAATTTTTTCTTGAGAAAATGTTCATGGAAAATGGTTGTTGTTTATTATAAATTTTCCCTTTAGTGCTTAAAAGTCAAAGTTAATAGCTTAACGCAGATTCTGGGTTTCATAATTTTTTCTTGGAATGCGTTTTTTGAAAAAAAAGTACAAAAGTACAAGATTTGGCAGATTGCGTTTTCGTGATGAATGGTTGCAGTTTTTTCAAGAAAACGTTGCGTTTTGGTGTTGCGTTTTGCCGATTGAAGACCCCTTTTTTGCAAGAATGTACAAACGTCATGCTGCCAATTTTTTTTAGATCTTGCGTTTTGCCTCAAGTCATGCTGCCTGCGTTTTGATTCTGTTGCGTTTTGACTCGAAGAAAAAAAAGGGGGTTGCATTTTGTGTTGTAGGTTGGTTGCGTTTTGTTAAAAACGCAAGACTCAAACCGAGTCAACTCGGTATTTACCGAGTTGACCCGGTCAACACTCAATGATTCAACCCTATGTCCACAGAAATGTAGATGATAAAAAGTGACAGACTCGAAACCTCAACAACAACAGATTCACAATCATTCACCAACAACCTCAATATTCTACCAAATCCAAATCCATTACAACATTTCAAAACAGCCTCAATACAAACCCTAAACCAATCGTCATATATTACAACATCCTTCATCCATCATCATGACTCGAATCGAAACGTAAAGTATATCAAGATCTCAGATTCGTGTATCTTTTCCCAAAATGTTTACAAGATTAATCACATGAATCATCATTGATCGGTGTAGGTATAATACCTCTTTAATATTCGAATAAAAAGATAAGAACCAAAACAAGTATGTTGGGTTCCTTTTTTATTCGATTAAAGACAAACGAAAATCATAATACCTACTTGAGACCCTAAAGGATCTTGAAGACTTGCTTGTACTCGTTCTTTAAAGAAAGATTATAGATTGGTTTTGTGAGTGGATAGATTTTGTGTGTGGGGATAGAACAATACGATGCGGTACGGAGATAGATGTGTTCTTGGTATTATGGTTGATACTTTTGATTAGGACAGACTGTCGAGTATTTCAAAACAGGAGGTTTGAGAGATGTTTTTTTTTCTTATGGGAGAGCTTTTATTTCTTTCCTAGCACTTGAAATGTTACAGAGTTATTGAGTTAGTGGTTTGGGAGTGAAACGTTGAGTGGCGAGGCGCTGTGCTTTTAGAAAAAAGTGATTAAGGTTGTAGGGGTAATTTCGAGAAAAATTTTGGGATGTATGATGATTTTATATATCTACATCTCAAAAACTGGGGTTTGTATTTATTTTATCGTGGGCAAACGAGTATTATAATTTGTAAATGGGAACGATGTTATTGAAAACATAAGTTTAATGTATGGGACATGGTTAATAGAATATTTCAATCGGGCCTAGATTTCTTATTGATGCGTCTTTGGGAGCTTAGTATAACTTATTGTAGAGCGCGCTAATTTTTCTAAAGTATTTTGGTAGGGTAGGTTTTTTGGCAACACGGCTCATGATTACAAATTAAATCGTGCATGAGATTATTGAATGGTAATGGAGGCTGATTTTCAATAATTAGCCGTTTTCGTGTGTAGTGTTAAATGGCAATTACAAGCCGAAGATAGGAAATATAAAAGAAAGCTTTCACGTTCTAAGTTCGGACTAGTTAATGTTTACTCCTTGAACGCAGAATAACAACAATAACATTGGTCAAGCTATTCAACGTCTTTCATCAGATCAACAACTCAACATAACATGATACATAACACTAAAAAACGATACCCGAAATTACTGATTCAACTTCTATAAAAGCAATCGGTAAAGGAATTCGGATTCTATTGTAACGTCGATCACGGGAAGTTGATTTTGGTTATACCCTGAGTTGAGATTGAAGTGGGTTTAACCTGAAGGCGTTAACTTATTTCATCATCGAGACTTCCTTCTAGTTTCTACCCAATCTATCGGATTGATGAATTAGATATGAACGAGTATACAGTTCATTGATTAGTAATTGATTTATCTACGTTAACTGAAAGTCTAAGGGGCCGGTTGGTCCACTAGTGTAAGACCTGGTATTAAACTATCACTTAAAGGAGTTACTTTATAGTAGCTCACGTGTCAACAACGATGTAAGAAGTTGGATAGTGGATAATTTCAATAGTGGATGGTGTATCCTTTCCTCTTACTTTTAGGCATTGGGCTTGAATCTATAGCGGTACTTGGAGGATCCGGGTCTGGCTAACATGCAGCACGTTCTTCAATCTACACAGTTGCCGCAAGATAAGATTAAGTAAACAAATTTTGGGGAATGTTACTTCATTTTACAAGTTTGGCTATATCAGGTGTACTTCTCCAAAGTGGTACAGCAATAGCCGCACAAGAATTCTAGCGAAAGAGTGAAAGCGGTTGGTAAGTTAGCCAAGGAAGAGTATAAGGTTCGAGATGTGATCAGAAACTCTCCATGTGATATTTGAATCTACTGAACGTCATATGGTTTATATTCTCACGTAGTCTCCTGCAAAATCTTTCAAAGTTATTCTCTATGTCTTTCAAACTTTTCTAGATTATTGTTATGACATGATATTCTCGTGTATAGGGTCTCGTCCACGTCAATGATGCTTCGATTAGAAACAGTTTCCCCAATCCATCTATGGGGGAAAATGTGTACTTTGTTGTTATCAGGTCAACTTCCTAGGGGGAAAGTAGTGATTTACTATTCACTTAGTTTGGTTTGGTGGAAGGTTTTATGAATGATTCAAACTGATAAAGTAGACCAGTGTAGTGAAAGATTTGTTGTTGCTCTTTTGGCGCAAGTTCCCCCAAAAAGATGATGTCATCCCGTAAGAACAAATTGTCATGATACGTATGGTAAGCAGTATTAGATGGTTGGGCTGACTGTGTCTTCTACTAAATTCCTGTGTTGCACTTTTAATGTCAATGTAATAGAAGATCGTTCAAGCTAAAATTCAAACGTTTTCAGAATCTGCTACATGATAAGATCGTTGTTTGGGGGGAAGCTGAATCAGAAACTTTGACTATAACAAGAAGTCCAGGAAGATAAGCTTTTAAGACATGCTGTATGATATTAGGGGGAAGCCTAATCCAACTCATGCATTCTACAATGGTTTCCATAGAACAAGTCTCAGACAATGAAGATCCACAAGGATGCCTTAGAGTCTACCAAAGTCACTCAAGACCTAGAAGACAAAGACGTCATCTTCAGCTTTAGAATAGCGCATTGAATGTCATGTATATTATGGTATTTGTATCTGTTCTTGTAGGAACATTGTAATGATTTCGTGTGCAGGTAGTGAAAGTGGCCCACATTATTGGGGGATGATTGTTAGCCTTAAAACTATGTCGGTGGGCCTAATACAAGAATTACATTAGTATAAGTAGGTAAGACCTCACAGGGACCCTAAAATGGTCTTGTTCTTAAGATAGTTTTAGTAGAGCCAAGCCTATATATAATCCCCCTCCATACTTCCATGGTAGGGGAGGGAGGATTAATGAGTTAACTTGTAATAAGGTGTTTGTTTTCTCCTCTCGTAGAACACACAACATATTTTCCTTTACTCTTACATAGAGATATTTTAGGGCTTAGATTGGCGGTGATAGATTATTGTATTATGTCTGACATCGTTACCCACGGACACCTTCGGCTCCGTATAGGATATGTCTGCTGGTGGGTTATTATTTAGTGGTATCTCGTTAGTGGGTCAACTGATGAGTGATATCTTAGAAGTGTCTTTTCCACGGCAAGATGAGTCTAAAAGGTTACTATTTCTTTACCCCATGTATTACTCTTTGTACTCTCTATTGGAACATCATTGTTAAACATGTTGAAGGGTATGATGAATCTTCACCATATTGGTGTTTTTAGTTTTGGCGTTTGTTGGGGCAGTATTCTTGCTTTTTCCTAGTTGACAGGCCTGAGCAAAGCTGATCTTGTTCAAGTCTTCCAAATATTGGTAAACCTATAACCAGATCTTGATTTACGCTAAGATACTCGTGATTTGTGCGGATGTTTTATTGGTGTTTAACGTACGATGATCGGCCATGAGCTTGATCTTGAAAGCTTTTTGAAACAAGCATTTGGATCCTAGAAGACATTCCTATTCCTTTGCATCAATCGTTATGTGGTGCTACAATTTGGTTGCTACGACTACATTTTTTTAAGCGAAGTCTAGCCATTCAGTATGTCCGAGCGGAAGGTATATAGGAGCGTCAATGAATGGCTTTATGAAAGCAGAATTTCAAGTTCAGACCAAATTGTGCCTATAGAGAAAAACGGAGGTGTCCAAGTCCTTCACGTTTAGTATACTATGGAGAATCACACTTGTCACAAATACATAATTCATGATACGCAGTACTCATATCCAAATTAGTACCTAAAGCATTCTGAAGTGACCTCCGGAAGTTGGATGCGAACCTCGAGTCGCGATCATAAATGATTGAAACAGGTATTCCATGCCTCGTGACAACCTCCTTTAGGTATATTCTTGCAAGTTTATCCACGAAGTTCTTGAGCTTTAAATGATTCCCCGTCATATGTTTTGAACATCCTGAGTCCAGATACCAAAGGACGACCTATACGACCTGCATTTGAAAACAGTCGACTGTGGAGAGTTTGGAATTTCGGTTCCCCAATTTTTGTTGGGGTCCTGTTAGTTAGCAGATATAATAGAACATTTCACAGAAATCTTAGTTAAAGGGCACAGTTCGCCTAAGGTAAATTTCTTTCTTGTTGGTCTCCATTAATAACCACAATTAAGTTTTCCTAAGGTGAATTTCTTTGCTGTGAGTCTCCATTGATAACCAATATGAGCAAATAGTTTGCCCGTTGCTTTCCAAACCCGCTTGGTCTTGTTCAAACTGTTATCAGACAGTTTGCCTTTTGGTTTCCAAATCTGCTTCCCTTTATTCAAGACAATTTTAACAGTGGGGGTAGCATTCACAGAATTCAAGATATTAACAACACACATTTCATGACTTGCAGAGTTTAAACATTTGTTACAAGTTTTGCACACAGATTCAGAATTCGAATTAATTACAACACGCTTAGAGCTAATGCTAGAATCAACCCGATTCACTTTTGTCCATACTGACTTATTTGTCCTAGGGTGGTCTTCTACTTTCTTCTTATTCTTACTCTTAGCAGGCAGGATCCTATTTTTCTTTGTATTGCTTCTAGGCTTTGATCCGCTTGCTTCAGTAGAAGTGTTTACTCCTGTAGAATGAATCACAGGGACATTAGTCTGTTGAACTTTCTGGTGCACTTCGTGTTTCTGTGTGTTACTAGATGAAGTTCCTGGTTTATCATTAAAAGTAACTTGCTTTTTCCTAGTTACAGGGGTAGAGGGAGCCTTGTTATCTCTTTCATTGAAACTTTTTGGGCAAGTGCCAATCACATATTCTAACAATTCCTGAGATAGCTTAGTGTATTGACAAGCATAGTTAAGTGCATTATCCAGTGGTTTAACTACTCTAGCTTCCTCTACAATCTCCTTAACTGTTTCTACAATCTCCTTAAGATGGTTGATATAGTTTAAATGAGCACTCCTATTGTTCTTAAGGGGATGAGGGATGGGTTTAACATCAATGGCATACATGCCAGGCGCAAGAACTTTTGGTTTGACAGAGTCACTAGTGACACAAGACACTTTGCTTTTCAACTGAGCCTTTAGACTCTCAATTTCATTTAACATGGTAGATGTCTTTTCACTAGTGTGAGCACGCGTAATCTTAATGGAGTCATACAATTCCTTGTAATGTTGTTTGACCTTTTCTAGTTCTACTCTAACACATTCATTTTGTTCAATAAGAGCAGTGACATCTTTAGCATTATATGTTTCACAACTTCTGTCATTCATTTTAGAGACTTGAGCTTTCAAGTTTCTAATTACGTTGTCCTTTTCTTGAAGCTGTGTTTCTAGATTTTTAATTCTGAAAAATGAGTCAAATTCAAGAACATCCTGAGAAGTTTGTGATTTGTTATTTCTAAAGTTTTCTTGAAGGTGTTGATATTTCAATTGCAAATTCAGGTATTCCACCTCAAGTTTGTTAAAACCTCTTATCATTTCATCATTAACATCCTTTTGATTCTCATTTTGTAATTTAGAGATCTCGGCTTCAATATATAAACAACGTGATTGTTCAACAGCAAACATCAATTGATTTGACAAACAATTAGCAATTAGATTCTCGTTTGCAATAAGAAGGTTTTTCTTTTCAATTTCAGCACATTGCTTGTCCATAGTAATCTGGTCCACCTCTGCTGACATTTGATCAAAAATTTCTTCCATTTCTTTAACTTCTTTAAAGAGAGCCTTTTGAATTCCTTCAATGTGTTGTTTAAGAGTTTTGAAAAATGGTATGACTTCAGTGAGGTAACATCTTTTTGTTTGTTCAAAACCTCTTTCCCTTTCTGTGAGACCTGTTGGTGTGATTCTCTTTTTACATGTTTTGTCAAATTCCGTAAAAAGTTGTGTGAGTGTATAAAGATTAATTTTCACTTGACTTTTTGTTGGGAGAACCCTGGGGACAAGCTTGACAGGTGTATTGGGTGGATACACCGTCAATGCTGAAAGTGGTTTTGGAACTGAGGTTTCAGCCCTTTTGATTTCATTTACATCTTTGGACCAAAAAATCTGTTCTGGGGTCAAATCTCTTTGTGGTGCAAAGGTTGCAAGAAGGTTCTCTTTCGAGTAATCTGGGGGTGCAATCTTAACTTTATTTTCCACACATAGAGGGCTTTTCATTTTCTCAAGCATTCTTTTCCTAGTTATCTCAGCTATCTCACGAGTATCCTCTGAGTCATGTACAACAGGGGGTGCATGATTGGTCTTGACTATTTCATGACCATTATAGAGAGCAGACTGAACTTGCTTTGCATGAGTGAGATATAAGGGATTTTTGTAGCCTATCGCTACCTTGTTCTTTTCATCATAAAACGATTTTGGTTTACATAACATGTGAACCGTTTGAACAGACTGATCTTGTTTGTATAATCTATCTTCAACCTTTTCTTTTAGCCTTTTTATGTCTAAAAACTCTTCAAGGAATTTGTCTTCTTTTTGTTTAAAATCCTTTTTCAAAATGGTCACTTCTTCCGTCTTTGACTTATAATGGCCAAGGGTAGAACGAAGTTGCATTTGTACAGAATGAAGTTCTGATTTTAAAGAAGTTTCCTTTCTATTTCGGTCAGAGATAATTATTCTCATTTGTTCATCAATTTTTCGTTCTCTATCAGTTAATTCAAACTTTGCCCGTTTTCATACACCCCGACCAGTTCCTTATATCTCGCAAGTTCAGAGGTCAATGAATCATTAACTACTTTATCTGGCTTATTTGCTAACCTACTTTGTACACCCTGTTGAACACCATCTTCATGCATTTCATTGATAATTGACATTAATGCATCATTTTGTACAGAAGATACATTACTTTGTACAACATTTTCTTCGTTGTCCTCCACATACTGATTATACGGAATAATATTACTATCACTCGTATATTCAGCATCAGAGTCAACAACGTAGTTGTGTTGTACATCGTTTTGCATCTCGTGTACTTCATGATACTCATCCATATGATCTACAAAGGTATCATGATCTTGTACCTCAAACGGAGTATTCGAGTCATATGATGGCCCGGCTTCATCGTAGATTGGATCTTCAGATGAAAGATTTACCATGAACATGGTCTGTATATTAGGAGCCTCATCAACATCAGAGTCGAATGCATCACATTGATCAGCTTCAAAGATATGATCCACATTGAGTGCCAAATCTTTCTCGGGTGGATCATCCACATCATCATCAAAGTTGGTGACCTGTTCTCCTGCAAGAAACAACAACTGTTCTTCATCCAGTACTGCACCATTCTCCTGGGCTTGCATAAGTAGCATCTTGTCCTTGAAGTAGTCTGAATCCTGAAGTCGCTTTGGTCGAGGACATTCTCGTGCTATGTGCCCGAGTCCATTACAGTTGTAGCACTTAATGGGTTTAGCTTGACCAGGATTCACATTGCCACCTCTGTTCTGACCTCCAGCATTCCCAGCTACAACATTTCCTCTTGCATTGTTCCTCTGAAATGGTCTTCCTTGATTATTCGCATTGTATCTTCCACGGACATCTTGAACCACAACTCTGCCGTCTTGAACCGTAGCTTTGTTCCTTGCATTAGAAGACGTTCTGAGTTGATTGTTTGTTTGAGGAAGATGTGATTTGTACGATTGAGTGAGGAGGACAAGTGTGTTGGTTAAACTTTCAATCAAGTTTTCAGTTGAAGAACTTCCTGAGTCCAGTTGAAAGTTATCAGCAGGAGATGGTTCATTTGAGGATTGAGGAGACATGGATGATTGTGTTGGATACTACTGAACTGAGGCATTAGACACTAGTGCCAAAGGATCATTAGTTGGTTGAATGAACCTTTCCATCATCATTCTATTCTCACTAGCATGTACCTCATGTTGCTTCAAATAGGCATAAAGCTGATCAAAGTTAGACTCTTTCAAACCTCTGTTAAGTTTGACTTCAGTTATGAATCTACTCCACTCAGGTAACATGTTGTTCACAAACTTAGAGTTAAGCTGCATTCTGGGCATGGTCATCTTGATGTTTCTCATGTCATTAATGAGCTTCGTAAACCTAACATAGTATACGTAAATGGTTTCTCCTTTGATTTAACGGAAGTGTTCAAATTCATCGTATAACTGAGATTCCCTGTCATCCTTTGTTAACTCGGAACCTTCTAGAATCATCTTCACATTGTCCCAAATGTCTTTGGCATCATTATAGTGGTTGATGAGTGTGTAGATGTCTTTTGGTATACCTTGAAGTAGGATATTCATTGCACGAATGTCAGCTTTATACCTTTCCTTTTCTTGAGCTGAAAGATCGGTAAAGACTCTAGCACAAACTGGACCTTGTTGAAGTGTACCCTCGGTTTCTTTAGCAAGAGTTTTTGCGAGCGTTCCCATTTGAAATGGACCTTCATTAATTGACTTCATTATGTTCTCTCCATTATCCTTTCCCAGACAATACAGACGTATACGTTGTTGCCAAGATTCAAAATTTGTTCTATCAAGCATTGGTGGGCGTGTATTAGAACCGGCATACTGGATATCTTCCGACATGTTACACATCTTGTTTTATTATGATATGATATATTTTGATCGATCAATGATTAGTGAGTGTACGTTAAAAGTGGAGAAGTTAACGTATTTGTTTTGCGTTTTAGAGTTGTTAAGTCCCAAGTTTGAAATATTCCAAATGTCAAAGACAGTAGCTCAACTCGCTGCCAGAGGTTATCAACTCGCCGCGAAGTATTAAAGCAACTCGCCTCGAAGAATAAGAACAAACCGCCGTCGTTTAAAATAGGCAACTCACCGTCAAAGGTAAATAGCAAACCGCCATAAACAGTTTTAAGCAACCCGCCGCCTACTTTTCAAACCGCTAGCATTTTGTTAAGAGAA
Source organism: Tanacetum coccineum (assembly GCA_026074375.1). NCBI lineage: Eukaryota > Viridiplantae > Streptophyta > Magnoliopsida > Asterales > Asteraceae > Tanacetum > Tanacetum coccineum. The sequence goes on from BQNB010012142.1 coordinate 58,574, forward strand.
TTGCTATTAAAATATTCAAACTGCCGCAACCTGTTCAAACCGCTACCTATTAATAAAGCAACTCGCCGCTTAAGATTTGAGCAACTCGCCTCTAATTTAAGCAACTCGCCACTATAGCAAACCGCCGTGTGTGTCAAACAGTTGGCCACCTACTATTTAAAATATTCCTTTTAACCAAACCGCCACGAAGAATATCTGCCAACTCTCCACGAAGAACAACGAACTTTATCACTTAAAAACACCTATAAATCACCCTTTTGAACGATTTTGCTTGATTTCTTTTGCCCAACTCAGTACTACAAGGCTATAGCAACTAGTAACTCCCAAACTTTAACATCACAAACATCAAAATCTGGAGAAAATCAAAAAACGAGCTACAAACCTTCAAAAGTACACATTATGATCTAAATCAAGAAAGAAATCGCACATACACACGATCTAATCATCCCAAATGCTCTGGTACCAATTGTGGTATATCATAAGTCATAACATGGTAACGATTCTTGGATTTGGCTAGTTTCTAGAGAGAGAAACACATGAGAGAGTATTTTCTAGTGAGAGAAATATGTGTTTATAAGAAAATGAATAAAAGACTAGCTACCTCTTCCAAAGTTGGAAGAGGTATATATATAGTTCTTACAATAAACCAGAGATTAGTACCCGGTTAATTACCGAATGTCATACGTTAAACTATTAACTACGAGCTATAATAAACAGTAAAATATACGGGGTGACCGAGTCTTTTTCTAATACCTAACAATACAGTTTTGGGACTATTAGGATTCATAGTAGTATTTATTTTGCAGAAGAATGGGGAAGAAAAGTTAAATCATTACCCCCATATTTGTTTGATAGTCTCCATGTTATGTTGATCCACCTCAATTCGGGTCATTAATTAAACTGTAATTATGAGTTAGCAAAAACTCAAGTGTAGAGGTGTGTTTATAAACCCCAAGTGATGTATTATGTTTATCAAAAAAGATTAGAAAAGAAAAAGAAAAGAGATTGATGTAGAGTTTTGTAGAGTATTATATATCTTTGTCTGAGTCTTTGGCTTAGCAACCCAATCAACATGTATTCTTATAAATGCTTAGCTAACCCTTTCACACCAAATTCACCCAAAAAGTCAGCCCTAAATATATCACATCCGTTTCCGTTTCCATTAATGTTACATTACACCTATACATCACAACCCTTTAAAAGACCTCTTTTATAGTAATTTCTAGTACTTGCACATAGCAGTGGAGGTTTGATCCTTTACCAAGCCTATGGTAATTTGTATGCTACGACGGGTAATGAGTGTTAATTTTCCGTTTCCCATATTATTATAATTCATTATACACCTAAGAGAAAGAGAGAATCCAAACACTTATGTGAGGTGCTAGTATATGTTTTTTGTGCTTTTAATTACGAGGTCTAGAAGGTTGTGTCGTAAACTGCTTTTAAAGAGTAGTTTAAATGCCCCCAATATTGCTATTGTCTAGGTAGAAAATCCCATTTTCTTGAGGACAAGCAAATCCCAAGTGTAGGGGTATTTGATGAGGTGTTATTTTATATACTTTTTCAGGGTCATTTAACCCCCTAAATCATGCAAATATGCCCAGATTATGTGCTTAATCGTTTTTTTTTTGTATTTTTAGCACTTGGATGGCTTTTGGAGGAAATACATGTGACTTAGGCTCATTTAGAGAAGAAACAGACAAGACTACGACTCTACACCAAATCTCTTGAAGAAACAATCATTCAAACGATGGAGATGGCGTCGCTAACTATTGCGATGGCGTCAGAGATTGATCAAGACGGCGTCAGGAATATCATGACGGCGTCAGAATGTAGCCGCCTCAAATGAAACCCTAGAAGCTTCATCGAAGCGACGACGTTAGGAATTTTGTGACGCCGTCGTGGACTGATCTCTATATATACAAACTTGTTTTAGGGTTTTTAGTGTGTAACTTTTGGGAGACGAACCCTAGTTTTAGAAGACGATTTTAACAGCCTTTGGGCTCGTTTTTAGGGTGTCAAAACCCTCTTGTAACAGCCTCAACTGCATGATTTAATCAAGTGAAGTTCATTTATCCCTAATCACTTAATATGTCTATGTGTTTAGTGATAGATTCTTGTTCTTCTTCTTTATTTACCATGCAAGGCTAGATCTATTAGTATTTACTTATGATTGCATGAAACTTAGTTTGTAGATCCTTTTAATGTTGCTTCTTGTGATGGATGTGCGCGTTAGGCTTTAGAAAACTAGCCATAAGATATTAAATGGGCATAGACGTCTAGGGAAACATGAGTGTGTAGAAAGGATGCCATCGGTAACAGTATTCTTACTACCTTACCCCTAATATGGTTGATCCCTCTTAAGGTGTTTTAATTGCATGTAATATACTCTTAGGGGCCTTGTAATAGTCTTCATACTACCTTACTTGTGCGCTGCCTTAACGGAATATTACATAGACGGCGGGTTCGTGTAATTCGTTCATGACTTAGGAAATACTTACACAGATCATCACAAGTGTGACAAAGCAACATAATTTGGAGAAACATAATAAGGAGTAATGCATGATTAAGTAAATACGTTCGTTTATCATATAGTTATCACCAAAGTAGTTTAGATTTATATTAAGTTTAATTAGCTAAAACAAACCAACCTCTCAAACCATGATATTTACCTGCTTTTATAAAAACATAAAAATACAAAAAGAATCTTCTCTCAACCCCGTAGACCTTTGTTAGATTCTATTCGAGCCTTCCCAACCTATTCCCTTAGAGAACGATAACAACCCTCGAGTCTTGCCTATACTACACTACAACGATTAGGTACACTGCCGAGGGAGTTGTAAAACTTCGTGTTGAAGTCCTACGACGACCGCACATCAGTCTGCTGAAGAGAAGTCAGTTTCATTTCTTAAGTCAAATTTAAGTTCGAAACCAAAACATATAATTATTAATAATGTTATGGTTTCCGTTGCTAGTAATGATAAATTTAAACGTTTTTACAAACCATCTTTAAAACCTGGAGTTGGATTTACAAAACCCAAAGCTAGATCAAAAACTCCACCTACTAGGAGAACTAATAATTCTCATCCTCGGTCTAAAACACCGCAATATAAGAGAAACCTTGGAAGACAAAATTACTCAAATGTTTATCCCGTAACTTGGAATAATCTCCAACATCAAAGTTACGTGCCTTGGGGAATTTGTCCACCACTTCAACATCCTAACCAAATGCAACAGATGCAAAGGATGTTTAATGCTAACAACTTTGGACCCATGAGATATTGGGGACCAAATGTTTGAGTTGTTATGTAATTCAAATAGATATGCTTGGGAATTGATTTGGAGCCCGACGAATGGATCAAAGATAGTAGATGTACAAAGCACTTGACGGAAAACCGAAAGCTTTTCTCTAGATACAAAGCATACAATGGGGGTAACGTAATTTTTGGTAGTAATATACGTGGAAACATCATTGGCAAAGGTACGATTTCTCATGACTCTCTTAATATTGCGAATGTTGAGTATGTATATAACTTAGGATTCAATTTGCTTAATGTTAGTCAAATGTGTGATAACAAGTGCAAGGTAATATTTTCCGAGCATGATAGTGAAATAACTAAGGATGGAAAGACAATAGGTAGAGGTATTAGTAAAATGGCTTATATGTCATGAAATTAGGAAATAAACCGATAGACAAATTTTGTCTTAAAACAATTGTCGAAAACTCTAGCTTATGGCATAGGATATTAGGTCACACGAATATGCATTTAATTCAAGCTTTAGTGTCTAAGGAACTAGTTAGAAATTTACCTAAGCTTAAGTTCGATCAACATTTCTGTGATGCTAGTAACATTGGAAAGCAAGCTAACGCTAGTCACAAAGCTAAGAATATGGTCTCAATAACTAGATTCTTAGAACTCCCACATATGGATCTATTCGGTCCATCCTCCATACGGAGTTATGGAGGAAATCGTTACACCTTAGTAATAGTAGACGACTACTATAGGTTTACTTGGATAAGATTTCTCTAAAACTAAACCGAATCTTTTGAGAAATTCGAGATTTTTAGTAAAAAAAGTCTAAAATTAATTAGGTTGTTCAATAGTCTCCATTAGGATGGATCATGGTCCGGAATTGGATAATGAAGTGCAATTCAGAGCTTATTGTGACTCTAATGTAATTACTCAAAATTTCTCCGCTCCACGTCTCCACAATCAAATGAGGTAGTAGAAAGAAAAAACCGCACTTTACAAGAAATGAGTAGAACCATGTTAAATGAACAATCCATACCACAAAAGTTTTGGTGCAACATGGTAGACACCTCAACATATATACTCAATTGGATCACTAGTACAAAAAGTGGATTTGGTCACACCAAAAATGTGTGCCGATATACATATAGTCACACATTCAAAAACTCTTGTGTGTGACAAAAGGTCGCGCGGCCGTAGGTCACCTACGGTCATGTTTTCGAGTTAGTGTCCATATCCACGTTTTTGTGTGACTAATTAGGTACAAATTTAGTGACCGTAAACATTGTACAACCAAACAAAGCATGTTTTTTTTGTATATTTAGTCACATACAATTAAGCATAAAGTGGCCAAAAGTGTTAATATGTGTGACCATATGGTGTTTAAAGTGAAGAAATGTGTATTTTGTGTGACTATTGTTCATCCAATGGCCACATTACTTTTATGTTTGTGTGGCCTTTTGTAATATTTAGTCACACAAAGCATGTTTGTTTTGGGTATTTAGTCACATACAATTAAGCATAAAGTGGCCAAAAGTGTTAATAAGTGTGACCATATGGTGTTCACTTTAAAGGAAGAAAATGTGTATTTTGTGGACTATTGTTACCATACCATGGCCACATACTTTTATGTATTGGTGCCTTTTTGGTACTATTTAGTCCACACAAAGCATATATTGTTTTGGGAATTTAGTCACATAAATTAAGCATAAAGTGGCCAAATAGGTTAAAGGTGACCATATGTTGTGATTAAAATAAAAAAAATTTGTATTTTGTGTGACATTGATCATACCCAATGCCACATGAAAATTTTATGTTCTGTGGCTTTTGTAATATTTAGTCACACAAGACCAAGGTTTGTTTTGGTATTTAGTCACATACAATTAAGCATAAAGTGGCCAGAAAGAGTTATAAGCAAGTGACCTAATCTGATTAAAGTGAAAAAATTTGTATTTTGTGTGACAATTATTATCCAATGGCCACAGAATTTATGTTTGTGTTGCCTTTTAATTTTTAGTCACAAAAAGCATGTTTGTGTGTATTTATCCACATAACAATTAACATAAAGTGGCCAAAAGAGTTCTAATAAGTGAGACCATATGCTTCTTAAAGTGAAGAAATGTGTATTTTGTTGACTATTTGTTCACCAATGGCCACATTACTTTTATGATGTGTGGCCTTTAGTACAATATAGTCCAAAAGCCTATTTGTTTAGGTATTTAGTCACATACAATTAAGCATAAGGGCCAAAAGAGTTAATAAGTGTGACGCATAATGATATGATTAAAATAAAAATTTATATTTTGTGGTGACTATTATCATCCAATGGCCACATTAATTTTATGTTTGTGTGGCTTTTGTAATATTTATACACACAAAAACATGGTTTGTTTTTGGGTATTTCGTCACATACAATTAAGCATAAAGTGGCCAAAAGTGTTAATAATGTGACCATAATCTGATTAAAGTGAAGAAACTTGTATTTTGTGTGATCTATTGATATCCAATGGCCACATGACTTCTATGTTGTGTGGCCATTTTGTAATATTAATCAAAAAAAGCATGTTTGTTTGGGTATTTAGTCACATACAATTAAGCATAAAGTGGCCAATAGTATTAATACAGTTGACCATATGGCTCTTTAAGTGAAGGAAATGGTATTTAGTGGTGACAATTGATCATCCAATGACCACATGAATTTTATGTTTGTGTGGCATTTTGTAATATTTAGTCACACAAAGTATTTGAGTTTGGTTTAGCCACTTACAATTAACATAAAGTGCCAAAAGTGTTAATAAGTGTGACGCATATGCTCTTTAAAGTGAAGAAATGTTAATATTGTGTGACTGTTTGTTCATAAACCAATGGTCAACTTTACATTATGTTTTGTGTGGCCCTTTGTAATATTTTTAGTCCACACAAAGCATGTTTGTATGGTATTTAGTCACATACAATTAAAGCATAAAGTGGCCAAAAGATAATAAGTGTGACCATATGCTGATTAAATGAAGAATATTTGTATTTTTGTGTAGACTCTTGATCATACCAAAGGCCACATAAATTTATGTTGTGCGGCCTTTTGTAATATTTAGTCACACAAAGCATGTTTGTTTTGGGTATTTAGTCACATATAATTAAGCATAAAGTGGCCAAAAGTGTTAATAAGTGTGACCATATGGTGTTTAAAGTGAAGTAAAAGTGTATTTTGTGTGACTATTGTTCATCCAATGGCCACATGAATGTTATGTTTGTGTGGCCTTTTGTAATATTTAGTCACACAAAGCATGTTTGTTTTGGGTATTTAGTCACATACAATTAAGCATAAAGTGGCCAAAAGTGTTAATAATTGTGACCATATGTTGTTTAAAGTGAAGAAATGTGTATTTAATGTGACTATTGTTCATCCAATGGCCACATGAATTTTAATTTTGTTGGCCTTTTTGTAATATTTAGTCACACAAAGAATAAAAGCGAACAGTGACCAAAGTGTTAATAATGTGACAAAATAGCATCTTTTAAATCCAGTTAAGAAATCAATATATATCAAAACAAATTCAAATACAATGAAAACTGGAATGTAATATAACTGAACCAAAAATAAATTTTAATGTCGGTACATAATAAAATTCCAATAATTTAAGACCTTTCTGAAGACTCTTCTTCATAGCTTGACTTTGCATTTCAATCACCAGAGACGTAAAGGTTTTCTGCGCTTCGAATGTAAATTAGAGGATGCAGTTTGTTCACAACATACATTTTATGGTTACTTTGAGGTGTTGCCTGTTGGAAACAAAAGCCGCGTGTATCAAACACTGAATTAAATATGAAGAAATTTATATATGTAGGTTGATAAAAAACAGGTATGTACCTTTGGATCGAAAAACACTTGATCCTTTGGCTTTGTAAAAAAATCCACCTACTGCATCCTTAACTGTTTTGAAACCGTTATTTCCTACATCCGGTATGCATGCTGCATCCACAAAAGATGTATCAATGACACTATTGTAGCAACCTTTGGAGGTCCTTTGTTATGAAGCATTTGTTTTCCATCAGTCTTGTATACGGTACCCAAAGCAATAATAGTTTGTGCAACCAACTGATTCTTCAGTTTAGTAACCATTCCCTCTGTTTGTGACATCTTGTTGGACAAATTCTGGATTAATAGTTCTTTTTCTTGACGTTCGCGTCTCTCATTATCAAGTTGACTTTGAAGTAACAAAATTCTTTCATCAGATGCTTGTCTGCTTCGAGGAAGATCAAAATACCTCTTGTATGTAACTCCACTTCCCACTCCTCTTGCATAACCTCCCTTTTCCTTACCTAATACAACTGTCATGGCATCAGTGCCATGATCAACCTTCAAGGTTCCTTCTTTGATCTTGTCCTCAGTTTCTTTCTGCACACACAATATGGGAAATAGGTTATTATACGAAAATGAACATAATAATAAAATTTGCAGTCAAACTTACAAGTTTATCTCCCACTGATCTAATCTCATCATCTGGATATTCTCCGTCTTTGTTTACCCTTCCTTTCAACCACAGTGTACCACGCGCGGGTTCTTCATCTGGTTCAATTTCTTTTTTTTCGATCTTATAAACATCAAATACATACACATGTAAGTTAAACCAATATAAACGAAAGTATGATGCTATTAAATGCAAATGTGCAAATGTGTAATCTTACCATTTTCTCTTTCACAAGTGCGTATCCACCTCGTCCCATTGTATGCTGATAAACAGACTTGGAACGCGCCATTTTAGCTGCAGCTGATTTCACCTTGCAACACAAAATCATAAGGCGTTTAGATGTAGTAATGCTGCTAGTATAGAACTAATATATATGGAAACACAAAATTATGAAAGATATATGGACTTAAATAAAAATGACTAATTAAAACCTTGTATTCCTCGGTGGCCGTGTACTTTACAAAATTGACCCATTCTTCGGCTTTTAAAATTGCACTATACTTCGCCGGGACTTCATTTAGTTTAGAAAGTGTATTTTGGTTGGGCAATATGTATGTTTGTCTCAATTTCCTTCTGAAATTCCTTAGAAGTTGACCAAGACGATTCATTACCAGCTTTCTGACTGTCAAGTCAACATCAAAATATCGCTGCAAAGATTAACACAATGTTGTTAATTAGTTGCACATAATGTAAATGCAGAGATAAACTTATGTAGTACTGGGTTAAAAAATAGTATATGTGTACCGTGATTTCATCCCATAGTTTATCTCTTGCTTCTGAATCCACCTTCTTCCAGGATAGAATCTTCAAACCTATATGCTCACGAACCATATCTCCTAAAAAACTCGAAAACAATGCTCTGTGTTTTCCTGATATCCTATTCAACGCATCGAAGGTTACACTGAGCTTTATTCCATCGGGTTTTCCATATTCCCTACGAAACTTATATAACCTGGTTATGCCCCTCTTAACTACATTCCCATTTGAATGGTTGTTTTCATCCTCCTCATCCCCCTCATCAAAATACTCCTCTGATCGATATCCTAAATCGTCATTTTCATTATCATTATCATAATTAACCAAATGATCCTGATCATCAATGGCTTGAGTTTCCATGATTCTTCAGCAGCAATGTGTAAAAGAAAATAAGTAAAATTAGTAATTAATGGTGTAAAAAGAGATTTTGTTGTTCTGTTTTGGGTCCAGCCCTAATTATTAGAGATAAAATAGGGTTTGTGATGAAATCAGGAAGCCAAAACGCCCATATTAACTTCCGAGGTGATTTTAAAATTTTTGACTAAAAATTTGGCTCGAAAGTGATAACAATTTTAATTTTTTTGAAAATTCACATTTTTTCACAAAAATAAACTCTCCCCTAATTAAACACAATATCTTCTAATATAAAATTTAAAAACTATAAATTTAAATTAAAACTTCCATAAATAAATTTAATAAAAAAATAACAATCAAAATTTTAAAAAAAATCAACCCGGTGATTCCAATTTCGTTAAGTAATTTTTTTTTAACAATTATACATTTCACGAAGACACTAAAAACCACTACAACCTAATGCATATGACCTAGGGGTGTTCAAACTAAACCCTCACGATTGTTGTAATATTTTTATTGTATAACGACTTTTTAGCTCCTAATGTGAACGTTTGTAAAAATCTAAGTGTGAAAATTGATTAATGTGATCGTAATCTATAAACGGCGAGTAATATTTTTTGTTAATAAGTTATATATGAATATTTGAATGCAATTATTGTAACGGAATACTTACGTTTTATATGAATTTTAAATTCAATGTCATTTAATTTTACTAGAAAGACATTTTATGTTTATACGGTTAAACTTGATTGAACGAAAAAATGGTTAACCGTGACCCAAACCGCCGGTAACCGCTCACTTCGGGTGCCCGCACATCCGATTACCCGCGTAGTACGGTTCGATTTCGGATAGTAAAATTAATTACCCGCCCCATGACGGATAGCTTAAATCTCCCAACAAACATGACACTGTAAGCCACTACAACCCAATGTACATGACCTATAACCCATGTTAATTTCCCATTGTCACCAGTCATGGATGTGTCGTAACATGACACTATAAGCAACTACAACCGAATGCATATGACCCATGACCCATGTGAATTAGCCATTATCACCGGTCATGCATGGGTTCCGTTACACTATAAGCCACTACAAACCAATGCACATGACCCATGACTCATGTTAATTACCCACTGTCGATCACCAGTCATGTATTGGTCGATAACATGACACTATAATCCACTACAACCAAATGCATATGACCCATAACCCATGTTAATTACCCATTATCACCAGTTATAGATGTGTCGTAACATGACACTATAAGCAACTACAACCCAATGCATATGACCCATATGATGTCAAATACCCATTAATGAATGTGACAGGTGATAACCAATGCACATGACCCATGACCCGTGTGAATTAGCCATTATCACCGGTCATGCATGGGTTCCGTTACACTATAAGCCACTACAACCCAATACACATGACCCATGACCCATGTTAGTTACCCATTGTCGATCACCAGTCATGTATTGGTCGATAACATAACACTATAAGCCACTACAACCCAATGCATGTGTCTCGTAACCCATGTTAATTACCCATTGTCACTAGTCATGGATGTGTCGTAACATGACATTATAAGCAACTACAACCCAATGCATATGACCCATATGATGTCAAATGCCCCTTAATGATGTCACCTGTGATAACCCAATGCACATGACCTATGTGAATTAGCCATTATCATCGGTCATGCATGGGTTCCATGACACTATAAGCCACTACAACCCAATGCACGTGACCCATAACCCATGTTAATTACCCATTGTCACCAGTCATCATGGATGTGTCATAACATGACACTATACGCCGCCTGACACTACAAGAATCGAGGCTTTTAACCATAAGAAATATTTAGCCACGACCAACGTCGTGGCTAAAAGCCCACTAAACGACAAAATAGCCAAAAATGGCAATCCGATTACTCACCGATTAATCCCGCCTAGAACGATTACAAGCTACAAGGATGTCGACCGCCCGGCTATCGATTCGCGATTTTTTCAACCTTTGCTACTAGTTCGTTAAATTTTTTGTAAACATGTAACAAAACTTTTATTCACGACTATTATCGTGGCTAAAGGTATTTTCCCTCCAATATTTTCGTGAAATATTTCGTAAAATTCGTAAAATACTTTTAGTCACGTGACTAAATGTATTCCCCCCAAAAATTTAATGAATCCCATTCCAAATTAATCACACAAACAACTCCTCCTGTCACCGCCACAACTCCCTCTCATCTCACCACAAATCCGTCACCACCACAGCTCTCATCACGTCACTCTCTGGTCGCTGTCACTCTCCCGTCATAGACCCACCACTCCCGTCAAACAGTAAATGTTCTTAATCATTCAAACCCTCTCAAAATAACAAACCCTAACTCAATTTCATCAATCTTTTTTTAAACCTTAACAACAATGGCGGCTTTGAAATTTGTTGATTATCATAATATGGTAGCATACTTAGAACGGCCAACTGATAGTGATGATTTACAGAGATAGTAGATTTCTTGAATGCAAACCCCATAAGGTATGCTTTGACTGTTAATCCTACTATCTATGTTTCATGCATTCAGCAGTTTTGGTCTACTGCTAAGGCCCAAACAATCAATAAAGAAACACAGATTCATGCCTTGGTAGACGGCAAGAAAATAGTCATAACTGAATCATCTGTGAGGAGAGACCTTCAATTTGTAGATGAGGATGGTACTGACTGTCTTCCAACAACTACTATTTTTGAAAACTTGAAGTTGATGGGTATGAGAATCTTTCTGATAAACTTACATTTTTCAAATCCTACTTCTCCCATCAATGGAAATTTCTTGTTCATACCATTTTCCAGTGCTTAAGTCCAAAGAAAACTGCTTGGAATGAGTTCAGTAGCAATCTAGCTTCTGCTACTATTTGTTTGGCTACTAACCAAAAGTTTAATTTTTCTAAAATGGTTTTTGATGGTATGACTAGAAACTTGGATAGTCTTTCTGCTAAATTTTTAATGTATCCAAGGTTTTTGCAAGTGTTTTTGGACAAACAACTTGACAAGGTGCCCTCTCATAATCCTGTTTACAATGCACCTTGTCATACTAAAAAGGTTTTTGCTAATATGAAAAGAATTGGAAAAGATTTTTCAGGAAAAGTAACACCTTTGTTTGACACTATGCTGATACAACATCAATCAGAAGTGGGTGACAGTTTGGATAGGGCTGCCACTACTGCTTCTAGCTTAGAAGCAGAGCAGGTCAGTGGTAACATCACTAAGACCCGATCCAAGGCAACACTTAATGAGCCTACTCCTCAAGGAACTGGTTCAGGTAGTGGTCCTAGGCGCCAAGACACCAAGGGGGACACAATTGCTCGAACTAGGTTTGAGAATGTGTCTAAAACATCCTATGATTCACCACTCGGAGGAGTTAACACACCTCGAAGTGATGAGGATAGTATGCAACTTAAGGAATTGATGGAAATGTGTACCAATTTGCTACAAAGAGTTCAAGACCTTGAAACTACAAAGACTGCTCAAGCTAAGGAGATTACAAGCCTGAAAAAGAGGGTCAAGAAGCTAGAACAAAGAGGAAGGTCAAGAACTTCAGGGTTGAAAAGGTTGTACAAGGTTGGAACATCTAGAAGGGTTGAATCCTCTGTTGAAGCAAGTTTGGGTGATCAGGAGGATGCATCCAAACATGGGAGGAATATTGCTGAGATTGATGCAGATGTAGATATTTCACTGGTTCATAAGGATGCAGGGATTCAAGGGAGGTTTGATGATGAAGATATGTTTGATTCAAGTGTTTTTAATGATGAAGAAGTCTTTGCATGACATGACATGGCAGATCAAGAAGTTAATGTTGCTGAAAAGGAAGTTAGTGCTGCTGATCTAATTACTACTGCTGGTGAAGTGGTTACTACTGCCAGTGTTGATATTAATACTGTCAGTGTTCCAATAACTGTTAGTACTGCTACACCAACTACTCCTCCAACTACAACAACTGAAGATGATATGACTCTTGCTGAGACTTTAATGGAGATCAAGAGTGTTAAACCAAAGGCAATAAGAGTGGTTATGCAAGAGCCAAGTAAGATTCTAAGAATAAGTGTTGCACAACAACAAATTCAAGAAAAGGCTTAAGGTTCAAGAGATAAAGGTAAAGCCAAAATGGTTGAAGAAGAAGAACCAACAAAGATAAAAGATCATATTAAGCATGATGAGGAACTTGCTCAAAGACTTGATGCTCAACTTCAAGCAGAAATGGAGAAAGAAGATAGGCTTGCAAGACAAAGAGAAGAAGAAGATAACATTATTTCATGGGATAATGCTCAAGCTATGATGGAAGCAAATTATCAAATGGCTGAAAGATTACACGCAGAAGAGCAAGCTTCATTGACTGATGAAGAAAGAGCAAGTTTATTTGTACAACTCTTAGATGCAAGGAAGAAACATTTTGCAGCATTGAGAGCACAAGAAATAAGGAACAAACCACCTACTAAAATGCAAAAGAGAACTACAATGTGTAATTATTTGAAAAACATGAATGGATACAAGCACAATCAGTTGAGACATAAAAGTTTTGATGATATTCAGAAGCTGTTTGAAAAAGCTCTTAAGAGAGTAAACACATTTGTGCCTATGGATACTGAGAAGGTGGAAGGTAATAAAGCAAAAGCAACAGGCAGTGAGATAAGAGTAGAAGAAAGTTCAAAGAGAGCAGGAGAAGAACTTGGTAGAGAATCCACAAAGAAGCAAAAGGTAAAAGATGAGACTGAACAAGCAGAGCTCAAAGAATGTTTTGTGATTATTCCATTTGATGAAGATGTAGTTAATACCATACCTTTAGCAACTAAACAGTCACCTATTGTTGACTACAAGATCACCAAAGATGCAAGAAAGATTTATTATCATATTACAAGAGTAGATGGAAGTACTAAAGTTTATATGAGATTTGAGGATATGCTGAAAATGTTTGATAGAGAAGATCTGGAAGTCTTATACAGAATAGTGAAAGACAAGTTTAAGTCAACAAAGCCAGTTGTTGATAACAGAGTATTATGGGGAAACTTAATGACTATGTTTGAACCAAGTGTAGGTGATGAGATGTGGAGAGAACAAGGGAGATACTTGATTAAGAGCTGGAAGCTGATTGATTCATGTAAATTACATTGCCTGATGTTGGAATCTATGTACATCTACATGTTGGTAGAGAAAGAGTATCCTCTTGCATAATTTACATATAGAAGAATGTGGGAAGGGAAGCTACGAGTTGATTAGGAGTGTGAAATGGCTTTTGAGCTTCTTAGGTTTATCAAGAAACAGCTTAAGAAGTAAAGAGATGTTTGGAGACTATTGCGGAAGAAATAACAGATTTTTTTAGCGAATATCATAAATCCATGGAAACTATTGGTATCCCACCTGATAAACATGAAACTGATGAAAATGAGGAAGGAAAGCCATTGTCGGCCGGCAAATCAAGTGAAGTTTCTGCGAAACTCCTTCAGAAAGCACATTTGTATGTAATACAGAATACAGATGAAATTGTACCGTATATCGAGTAAGTATTACTAACACATATCTACTTCGTTACTTAAAATGTTATCTCAAATATAATAATCAAAGACATTGTTTCAAAAGACAAAAGCAAGTTTTGAAAATAGAAAACCTGGGTAAACGAATAGCATTTTTAGAGAATGAGCACTGTAAATCTTTTGCTAAGTGTTTACGCAAAGAGGTAATTAATCGTATGTTATTTATAATTGTTTGTTTGTTGTTCCTTCAATTTGAAGCTAATATATACTTGTAATGAAATTCAGGTTGAGAGAGAGTTAGCAATCTCCAAAAGAAAGTGTATCAGAAACTGTAAGGTGGATATCATATGGACCACGCGCCACCGTAGTGAAATACGATGCATATAACATCAATGGGTATACCTTTCGTACGAAATGTCATGATGGCAAAGTTTACCAGAACAGTGGGGTTAGTGTTATACGAAAATCCAAAGTGAAACCATGTCATTCTCAAGTTGTCACACTCTAGCCTATATCAAATAGACCCGTTCTTTTAAAGCATATAGACATTCGATTTTTTGTACTTGTTTAAGGATTTATGTTTGTACTGTGCAGAACCTTTTTAAGCTTTTGTTTTGCTGCAAATACTCTTGTGAAGGATTTGATTTTATCTATTAATTTTTTACTTCCTGTTTGGTTTATATGTTTGTATACGAGGCTTTCAAACCCGGGCGATGCCCCGGATGAGTCATGAAGTTGCTAATAAACTGCTTAATTCTGCTTATTAAACTGCTTATTATCGGCTTTAAAACTGATTATTATATCTGCTGATAAGCTGATATGGATAAGGTGTGTTTGGTTTTTGGTTTTCAAAATACCAAAAAAAAATTAAAAAGGAATCACGCCCAGCGAGAATCGAACCCGCGACCTCCAAGATAGAGGTCAAGCGGCTTACCATCTCAGCCAGGCAACCTATTCATCATAGGAAGAAGAATAGATTAATTTGTAAGCCTAACCCCTCTACCCCCTTAAACTCTTCCACCCATTCATAACACACATTTATTCATTCTAACCACCAATATCTTCAGTTACAGTAATCCCTAACACTTTTTCATAAACCCTAATTTCAAACATGGCGAATCAGAACGGTAACTTTATTATCTTCTTTTTTTTCTTATTCGTTGCTTTTTTGCTTATTTTTTAGCTTATCTGCTAATGTGTGTTGATTATCTATTTTTTTTTTCAAGCTTAACTGCTCATGTGTGTTGCTGTGTGTTGCTTATCTGCTCATGTTTCTTAAAATGATAACCTTTTTCGAATCCCCTTATATGCTTAAACACATAGCAGTTTAGGGGTGTTTGGATTATAAAATTGGACCCATATGCATTAGCAGAGAATGGACACAAAAAGAACAAGTGTTCATGTGAGTCAGGACACATTTCACACAAGGAACAAGCAACTTGTTTACCAGGGTACCATGCTGCAAGTCTATCTTGAGTAGTTAACCTTTTCAAAATTGTTAGCCACATTATGAAGGAGTGTTTGTGAATGCATTGTGAAAACCAAATAACTTTCCCCCATTTCACTTTTTCATTACATTGCTTCTAATCATCCCACATCTTATTAACAGACCATCTTACCTTCTGTTGATCCCACTTTAATACACCAAAGAGTCCTAGTCGGCTTACAATACTTTCCTAAGTATCTATAATCTTTTCCATAAACAAATAACTTCTCCAGTTTGACTTTTTGGAGTCTTTATTCTTCAACTTTGACCTTAACTAATTCTTTTTGTGTTATATAATACTTGATGCAAAATACATGAATGGATTGAGTTTTAAATGTATTTTTCATTGGTATAATTTTTATCAAGTATTATATAACACAAACAATAATATTTACAGTCAAAGTTGAAGAAAAATAACTATAAAAAGTCATACTCGACACTTAATATGAGACGGAGGTAGTATCATATAAGTAGTACTAACTTATCAACAGTTGTAACTTCTCAGCAGCATTAACTTCAAACAATCTTAATCTCTGAGCAGTACTAATATTCACTAGCAGTATTAACTGTGTACTAGCAGTAGTAACCACTTAGCATAATTACTTTAAAGTTCATGAGCATCACTAAATCCAGCTGAGCAGCATTAACATAAACATGAGCAGCAGTAATTCAAACAACATTAAGAAGACTTTTAATCCTAACACCTTCTTCCCATCTTTAGTCACCCAATATACTTTATCAACTACATTGTTTAGAGTTGGGTTAGGGATACTAAGGATATTAGGATAGCTAGCAACCCATTCCTCAGGCCATACCCACACACCATTTTGTATCATATCACTGATTTTGATCTTGCTGTCAATATTAGTCAGAACTTTAATTGGGAAGACTTTCTTAAGTATGCATAGCTCAGACTTTGTTGTTACCTTGCAGAAATCATTGTTGTGAATTTAAATAGTAGCTCAGACAACAACAACTCAGACTCATATAGCACTTCTCAAATTAGCACTTCCGAGGAGATAGATTATGACTCTCCAGAACCACCTAAGAGTTTGCTCAAATGGTACCACTATTTGTCAGATGAGTACAAGAACAATGGCAGGTTTTGGGGTTCAAAATCAGGATGTAATGAAAGTGATGTAAAACCTTCTTGGAAAGACATTAAAAAGGCTAAAGCATGTATGTTGGCTAAAGAATAAGCATTTGAGGCATCTTCTAAGGCTAAAGTAGAAGCATGTGGGTCAAAGGTTAAAGTAGAAGCATGTGGGTAAAAGGCTAAGCTACAAGCATCAACTAAAATACTCATTGTCAAAAGCCCTATACCAATAACAAATTGTATACTTGAGCTTGCAAATGCTAAAACCTAGGATGCTATTAAAGGCAAGACCTTTGGAGTGCATATACCCCCAATAATGACTTTTTTTGAAGTGAAGATAGGGAAGAGGAACCTTATAAGTGGAAAGTGATGTTAATCTACTTTATGATGTTATGTATATTGGTATTTTGGTCCTTATGTAATGGTAGTAGATGTTAATCTACTTTTAAAACAATATGCATGTAACTGAATTTATGATGTTAGAATGGTTTGTGTTTGGTTAATGAAGTCAGGATGTTATCTTCTAAATTGTGTTATCTGCTTATTTGATTGACAAATGTGTGTTTTGGTTAGGATGTTATCTGCTTATTCTTAATTTTCTTTTGCAGAAATAATTAAGATAAGCTCAGACAGCTTAGAAGATAGGAAAGGGGCATCAAAAGCAACTGCTCCTATATTTTATGGGCCATCAACACAAGGATTGCTAGATGCTTATGGATATAACACAATTGAGGAATATCTATCATGGAACTACTTTCCAAGCACAGACAATGAAAGCACAGACATGGAAACCACAAACAAGAGAAACACAGACAAGGATTGCATTGTTGACTCTAACTCTGCAATGTCTAAAGGTAAATATGTACCAGTTTGCAAGAAACACAAACCAAATATGTATAGCCATGTACCAGTCACAGGATCTGTGCTGGGACTACCAAATGTTACTACATAGGATGAAATTGAAAAGAAAATGGGAGCTAGGAAATCAAAAACTTATGCAGATAAGGCAAAGGGGAAAAGAAAGGTGTCATGTGGAAGCTGATCATGCTCTTGCATTTGATCAAAGTTTTTTGGGTAGTCTCACATGGTAGTCTAACATGTATTAGATGTTAGCTTTTGTTTGTGTTTTGTTTAGCAATCAAACTTTATGGTGACTTATGTAATGGTGATTATGTACTCTTTAAAACCTTATGAAATTTAATGTATTGGTCTGTTTGGTTTGTGATGTTATTGTCTGGTTTGTGTGTTATTGCAGCTTGCACATTGCATTTATAGCTTGCATATGCACATTACATTTGTACATTGCATTTGCAGCTTGCATTTGCAGCTTGCATTTGCAGCTTGCATTTGCAGCTTGCATTTGCAGCTTGCATTTGCAGCTTGCATTTGCAAGCAAGCATTTGCACATTGCATTTGCAGATTGCATATGCACATTGCATTTGTACATTGCATTTGCAGCTTGCATCATTGCACTTGCACATTGCATTTGCAGGCTAAAGTACTTATTAAAACCTTATTAAAAGTGAAACAAGTTGAAAATAAGCAGAGGGAGAAGAAGCCACGGTTTAATAAGCAGTTTCTATAAGCACTCTTTAAGCTACTAGCCAAAATAATGAAGCTTAAACTTCTATATTACAAAGGAAATGCATTACATTAACGAATATGTTACTCTGGCAAGATGGTAACCCGCTTGACTTCCGTAAGGGAGGTCCCGGGTTCGATTCTCACTGGGGTATAACATCTTTTTTTATTTTCTTGTTATGAATCTTTTGGCAAGCTAACACAAAGTAAACTTTAAACACACATATTAAGTTACGTGACCATATGTACTAGATAAAGTGACCAAAAGTGTTAATAGGTGTCGCTTTGGGTGAAATGGATTCATGAATACAAATTAAAAGGGCGTAGCTTTTGGGATGTTCCATTGCGTGGAAACATGTCATGGGGGTGGAGAAAGATGCTACAACGTCGTCCCATTATCCGTGATTTCATTTGGTGTAAACTAGGTGATGGTGCTCGTACTTTACTTTGGTTTGACCGATGGTGTGATGCTGGGCCGATTGCCAAGTATGTTTCTACTCGTGACATGTTTTGTTCTGGCCTTAGTCTTACTTCTAAGGTTAAGGACGTTTTGCATAATGGTGTTTGGAATTGGCCTACGGATTTACTTGATAAATACCCGATTCTTAATGAATATTTTGTCCTGGCTATTCTTGAGTCTTTGGACTGCTTGAAATGGTATAAGGGTAATGGTATATTCAAGGCATTCTCAGTTCATCAAGTTTGGTCGTCTATTCGGCCTAGAGATGTTAAAGTCCCTTGGTTTGATATGGTTTGGTTTGCTTCTGGTATTCCTCGTTATGCGTTTACATTGTGGTTGATTATTAATCGAAATCTGAAGACCCAAGATAGGATTTGCGCTTGAGATGTCTTGACTTCTCTAGGTACGTCTTGTTCCTTATGTGAATTGTAACTAGATTCACATGAGCACTTGTTTTTTGAGTGCTCATTTGCTCATGATATTTGGACACATATGAAAGGGCTTGGTGGTTTAGATTTGGTGGCTCCGGATATATACGCTATCATTAATCATATTGGTGCCAAAGCTAAAAGAAGGACGACACCTATCGTGATTACTAAACTGGTTGTTGCGGGTTCGGCTTATTTCATTTGGCAAGAACACAATTGGCGATTGTTTAAGAACACTAAGAGGTCCTTAATTCAAGTTATTATTACTTCAGCGGTTCGACTCAAGCTGCTCTCATGTCACTTCAAGCGTTCCAAGGAGGGTGTTAAGTATGCTCGGATTTGAGATCTACCCGAAACAGTCTTTGTTTAATCATGTTGTCAAATAGCTTTTGTTTATGTACTATTAGGTGGTTCTTCCCAATTGGTGTTATTGGTTTTGTAATTGGTAGGTAGGTTCGAATGGCATGTCATTCGACCTTAGGCTGTTCAAGCTTTTGCTTGAGGTTAATGTGACACTCAGTCACATTCCATTGTACGTATTGGCATTTTTGGGTTATTAATATAATTTACCCAAAAAAGTGAAGAAATGTGTATTTTGTGTGACTATTGATCATCCAATGGTCACATGAATTTTATGTTTGTGTGGCCTTTTGAAATATTTAGTCACACAGAGCATGTTTGTTTTGGGTATTTAGTCACATACAATTAAGCATAAAGTGGCCAAAAGTGTTAATAAGTGTGACCATATGTTGTTTAAAGTGAAGAAATGTGTATTTTGTGTGACTATTGATCATCCAATGGCCACATGAATTTTATGTTTGTGTGGCCTTTTGTAATATTTAGTCACACAAAGCATGAAATTTAATGATGACCGATTTCACATTTTATTCTAAATAATAGCCACATGAATACTTCACGATGTGACTGTTATGAATATATTGGTCACATATAATCACCTTAAATGTGGCCATAAACATAATTAGTAACACATTTGTGATATGTTGTGGCTATTGTTAAGGCATATAGTCACATGAGCATGCTAGAAGTAAATGTGACTATACACATTAGCTTTTGGCATGCTAACACAAAGTAAACTTTAAACACACATATTAAGTTACATGACCATATGTACTGGATTTTGGCTACACTTAAATAATGTGTGACAAAACGTTTAGTGTGACCATATATGGCATTTGGTCACAGTGTTCAAGTGTGTGACATTTATTTATCACTATTTATATGTATATCGTGACTAATTATTCAACCTTACTTTTTATTTGTCACGCATCCCAAATTCATATGTGGCTAAATAATTAGCAAAAGATGACAGTCACCCTTAAATAATGTGTGACAAAACTTGATTGCATGATTTAGACATATAAAAAATTACTTCATGTGACCATATATGCCAATTTGGTTACATTATTCAAGTGTGTGACATATATTTGTCATTATTTATATGTACATCGTGACTAATGCTTCAAGATTACTTGTATTTGTCATGCTTTCTAAATTCATATGTGGCTAAATAATATTACCAGTTACCTTTAGCCACATAATGTTCGAATGTGTGGCAATACAGTTCTAATGGTCACACAATCGAAATTTTCATGTGTGGCTAATTAGTAAATGTTGTCTATTTTGGTACCTTTAGCCACATAAATATGTGAATGTGTGGCCGTTCCATTTTTCCCATGTGTGACCAAATCCACTTTTTGTACTAGTGTAGGCATAATATCAATCATGGAAGCTTAGAGAGAATAATAGTGTATGGCAAGTATTCAAATTTCAAATGATATTAAAATGGAGGGAAAATGGAAGAGTTAGTTACAAAGCATCACCCTCTAAT